>JAUZNJ010032359.1:0-13713 GCA_034780135.1 Jordanella pulchra | reverse complement strand
CTCATGCTGCCACTCGCTGGTGAATTCCAGTACTGCACATTTTACTAAGATCGGCTCAGAAGCAAGATCCGGGGCTCCTGAGGAAACATTCGGGGCTGTAGCCCAAGTAGCCACCCCCTAGATCCGCCTCTGAGAGAAGGGCTCCAAAATCGCAGCAAAAAGAAAATCTTATTCTGCAATTACAAGCTGCAGGTAGTAAAATATGCAGCCATAAACGTTAATTGAGCAGCAGAAAGAAAGTTTGGAGTTAGAGAGAAACTTTTAAGGGACTCATGAAAAGTGGAGGTTACTCTTACTGACATGAAGAAAACAAAAAAAGTAGAAGAGGAAGCGCTGCATCTTCTACCGCGGAGGTGTTTAAAAGTGACGCAGAGGATGAAGGTTTCATAGGACGGGTCTGCTCTTGGTATTGGATTTGATCAAAAATGCGACTTATATATGTCTTTTCCTTTTTTATTACGCATTTTATGGCTGGTGTGACTTGTATTCCAGAAAATAAGGTATTTGTATTTTCTTTCTGTGGCATTTTTTTTTTTTTTTTTGCATTTGTTTTGTTGATTGCAGATTTTTGCTTCTATTTCAGTACTTGCAACATTTTCCTGTTGCATTTGTTTTCTGTGTTTTAGAGCTTCCATCACACAAATGTTTTTGGAGGTCATTCTTTGTTTACTGCGCATTTCCACCCGTCGGCCGTCGTAGTTTACATGTCTTCTATCTGTGATACCAAAAATCCTATCAGCAAAATTAATGACTGTCTTATGGTTGATTAATAAGAATAAAGTCATTTTGTTTTGGTGAGAAAAGGACACAAAGTTGGAGAAGACGCCGCATTACAAGGTGCTATTCGGTGGGCCTGGACCATCCTCTCTGATGGTCGCATACTTGCCTCAAACACAGCTGGAGCGCATCACAGGGATGAGGGTAAGGACTTCCAAACGCAGCACGTCTACTTTGTTTCATAAACACGCATCTTGAGCTGACTGTTGGATGTTTGTAGCCAGATATTCCCACCCTGGGGAACTACTTCACACATTTCGACGGGACGCGGTTCGTCATGCAGGACTGGCTCAGAGAGCTCTTCCCAGAGGACGACAGTGAGGACAGCTGACCAAGACTTGCTTTATCTTGATGGATGTGCTTCACAGCCTGATGTTCTAGATGGTGGTGATGTTTCCTTAAGGCCAGTATTGAACTTAAACACCACTGGGTGTGTAAATCAGGGATACAAGCTGAATCTCTGCTCACTGGGACTCAGTTTGAGACTGTTTATTTTTAGAGGTATAGAGTATTTTATTCCAATTTGTACAGATGATTTTTTTTATTCTACCAAAACCTTTCAACTTTCTGGTTATTTTCCCACTAAATGCTTTAAAATGAACTCTTAGAATCCATTTTACTGGACTGTCTCTGCTTTGGGAAAGACAATAAAACTTGCACTTCTGTCCAAGCATGGAAATTGTGCAATAAAGTTTTTTTTTTTTTTTTTTAAGTTCGTGTTCTTGCCATCTTTAGAGTTTCTTCTTGCTTTTGTCTCTGAAGCTGAAGGAAACAGACACCTGTGAGGAAGCTGTGGCTGTAGGTATGTGAGGGAGGAGAGGAAGAGGGGGCGCCAAACTGTGCTCTCCGCCTGCAACCTCCTCCTCCTCCTCGCTCCTCCACTCCCTGGTCTCCTCCTCTCTGACCAGGAGGGGAGATCCCAGATTTTCCCCCATCAGTTGACTGATCCTGTTGGCCTTCTGTTTAGCGTTTTCGACTGCTGATACACACGCACGCAACCTAAAACAAATCAAACACACCAGTAAGGACTCCTGTATTTGATCTAATTTAGACGGCATCAGTTTAAAGGCTACGTTTTAAAGCACCTCAGCTGACTCAGACATGCAGCACTGTGGAAGAACTGGGGGGTCCCAACATGGACGCTCTTATCCAGCTTGTCCAGTAAGATGCTGCACATCTGCTCCATCTTTTTGAATTCTGAGAAAGTCACTGCGATCTGTGGGAGAAAGTTTACAACACCATCATGTCACCCAGCTGTACGTGGTGCTAAATAGCAGCCAGCTGTCCAAACAGCCCACCTCTGCATCCATGCTAAAGATGTCGGCATCGCGGTGAAGAAACCGCCTCACTGATGTATCTTCATCCCTGACTCCGTGCTGCCTGGAAAGAAAACGGAGACTGAATATAGTAGCGCTCCAAGGTATAAAATTCCCCCCTCTGATTGATTTCACTGATTTCTGTTACAAAAACAGTGATGTGCCTCAGCGTATCTAGTTATTTTTTTTTTTATTCAACATTATTGTTGGTTACAGAAGGATTTCTAATCTGAATGTTCCAGTAAGAACTTTATGGGCCATAATCTGAAAGTGGAAAGAACATTTCACCATAAACTGACCACACAGGATTTCTGACAGAGGAGTGAAAAAAAATCCGAAGAGTTGTCCAAGAGCCAAAGACCACTTATGGAGAGCTTCAGAAAGACCTAGAATTAGCAGGTACAATTGTTTCAAAGAAAACAGTAAATAATGCACTGAACTGCCATACAGGCCAGTATGCACATTCAGCACATAAAACTCCATTGCTGAATAAGAAGCAGGTTGACGCTTGTTTAAAGTTTGCTGCACAACATTTAGAAAAACCTGTGAAATACTGGGAGAACATAGTCTGGTTAAATGAGACCAAGATTGAACTCTTTGGATGCCATAATACACATCATGTTTGGAGGTCAAATGGTGCTGCACATCACCCCTGAAAACACCATAGGAACATCATGACGTGGGCTGTTTTTCAACATATGGAACTGAAAGGAAGGATGAATGTACTGAGAGATTCTAGATAAAAATCTGCTGCCATCTACCGGGATAATGAAGATGAAACGGGGATGGACATTTCAGCACGACAAAACACACAGCCAAGGATACTCTCAACTGGTTTCAGAGAAAGAAAATAAATCTGCTAGAAAGGCCCAGCCAATCACCTGACTTAAATCCAAAATGAAATCGATGGAAAGAATTTAAGATCAGAGATCATACAAGAGGCCCGGGAAACCTTCAAGATCTGAAGCACAAAAATACATCTGAGCAATTCATGCGACTGATTACTCCATACAGGAGACGTCTTGAAGCTGTCATTGCCAACAAAGACTTTTGTACGAAGTATTAAATAAGTTTCAGTTATCGTGTTTAATATTTTTCCCTGCGTCATTCCACATAACTTAATTTCTGAACATCTACGGTTTGATTTCGTTGTATGTCTGGATTACATGAATTGTTACCAACCTCTAGTGAAAATGTCATGTCAATAGCACCTCTACAAATGTGTTTTACTGAGAAAAATGGTGGCGTGTTTTTTTTACTCGCTGTATTAGGAGTTCTCTGGACAGAAAGCATCGAGCCTTTTTGCTTACATGCAGATTTAATCTTGAGATTTTATTATATCATGGTTTAAATTAAGAATAAAATGGTAGATTTATTTTAATAATAAACATAAATTTAATGATGTCGTATATCAAGTAACGTTTTGTATATTTGTGTGTTTTGTTCTGGTTTGTCTTCCTGCAATCTAAACACCTCTTTGATATCATCAACAGCAGCAAAAATATCTTAAAAATGACAAACATCGGTTAAAAAAAACCAAAAAAAAAACTTTTCATAAGGTCCATATTTCTATTCTAAAAATATGTTATTATTGGTCAAAGGTCATATTGTCTTCTGGGAATTTAATTTCCTTACCTGCAAGTGTAAAAATCCTCATCATAAAACAAATTAATGTTTGAAAATGTTTCACTCAGTGAACAAATATTCTAAAATATATATATAACCTGTTCATGGAATAATGTGTCTGAACATCCAGTAAAAACATCCCAGATTAAAGGAACTAATACTTTTAGAAAATTATGAAATTAAACAATATTTCTTTCTAACTTAACCACTTTAGTTAACTTTTCTACAGTTAAAGTTGCAGTGAACGCAACATCTCCGTGAGATCATGGTGGTGGTTAAATGATGCTGCGTTAACAGAAGCTAGTTAAAAATATAAACAGTGCATCTTTCTGGAACAGTCTCAATTGTTTTGGTTTTGTTTTGTTTTTTATTTAACTTTTTACCTGATGGTCTGTAAAATGTACTCCAGTCGCCGTGAAATGCTGTTGGTCACCTCGTTTACAGAGTCTTTAGTGCTGCTCACACTGACCCGCACTGTCGCTCTGTCGGCCGGGCAGGAAACCTCAGCTACCCCGGTGACCTGAACCTCCCTCACCTGCTTACCGAGACCTTCCCTCCGAAGTGCTGCCGCCTCCAAGATCTGCTGTTTGTCTTTACCGCTGGTTTCTGTTGCTGGTAAAGCGGCGAAGAGGCGAACCGGGGTGTTCATAATGGACGTAAGCTTAAATGAACTTCCCGCTACTATGGCGACGACAGACTTCTTCTATCGTGTTTATAACAGTTTATACTCTGCATATTACCGCCATCAACTGGACAAAGACGTAACTTCAGAGATTAATTACTTGCACACTCTCAAATATACTAAATCCTCTCAGCTAATATTGTAGCTTTTATATGTTTAATGAATGGTTGAATTATTTAATGTGACGGACCCCTCAATCACTATATAGCGCATTGAGTATATAGTAGACTTTATAGTGAACTAATTTAGCTGCTCGTTTGGACAGAAAACTAGTTTTCGTACCCCGATTGTGACGTGATTCTTACGCCAGCTTAAACAGGAAGTCAGGTCAAATATGTGTAAATTAAAAAAAAAATATTGACACATTGTGCTCTTTTTGTACCACTCAAACTGAAGACATGAATCATTTGTTTTGGAGCTGTAACTACACCAAAAAACTTTGGGATGATAATATGATCCTTATTGTTTCTATTTCCCCACAAACTCTTCTCAGTTTTGAAACTGTTATCCTTGGACTTACTGCTGTTGACAAGAAGAACTGGGACTCCTTTTTTTGTTATCAACCTTATTATACTTCTTGCTAAATTTTTTATACATAAGTGCAAGTTAGCAATAGCAAACCTTTATTCTCTATCTTTATGAAAGAATTGAATATGTACATTAATCTCATTGAGTCTTCTGATAAGCTAAAAGCTATAAAAACGGTACATTTGTTTCACAAATGTAATATTCTTTAACTCTCCCCAAATGACTTTCTTGACATTGTTTCTCTTTTTTTTTATTTAAATCCTCCCTGGCATATATATATATTTGTATTTTACTGTATATATTTTTGCTGTTATCTGTTTGTTCTATTCTTTCGTTGATGTACATTGCTATTGTTTTAAAGATTACAAATAAAAACTTAATAAAAAAAAAAAAAAACTTGAACTGCAGCAGTTCCTGACCAGACTGATGGGCCGTTTATATGTTGTAGATCTGATTTAAACTGTTGCTGATTTAAACATCAATTCTAAGATTTAGAGGTTGTAGCTCTAAACAAAGTTTTATACGTCATCAAACAGAATCTTAGCGCCACCTGTAGGTTCTGTCAGGTACTGTTTATGTACTAAAATGTCTCCTTGTTTTGATGTTTTAAAGCTGACTAGATGGTTTAGCCTGGCTGATAGCTAAGTAACTTGTAGGAGGAGGTGTGTGACAAGGATGATGATGATGAGGAAGATGTTTACCTTCTCCTTTGCTCAACCTCCATCTCCGCTTCAGCTCCAACAGGCCGTAGAACAGCGCCTCCCAGCCAGCGAACCCCCCCATCACCTTTACCAGCCAGCGGTCCGTGGTTCCATCCAACCTCTGGATACCCGTAAAAATGGCCGCCACTGTGGGGGTTCACATCAACATCGTTTTAAAGTCTGGTTTATGGTTTGGGTTTAATGTCTGGGTTTTTTACTGCAACAACTGAAACACTCACCAGACAGAAGGTGAACAGATGCTGCAATGAAGGAATGTCCCCAGTTGAACAGAAACCTCCTAAAAACCAGAAGATTAAATCAGTTCCAGCTAAAACTGCAAACATAATCTAACAGTAGCTCTGCAGCTGTTTTCTGTTTCCTTTCGGCTCAGTGTGCCTTTCAAGGCTGAATCAGAACAGGAAGATCCACTAAACCCGCATACAAGACTCAGACCTGCAGTGGGGAGCAGATGTGGTCCAGAGGTGCGATCAGCAGCTTCATTTACTGAAGGCTTTATTTTAGCATCTTGTATGTGTAACATGAAATCGGAAGTAATGTCTCTGAAACTGATCAGTTTTGTTCTCTTTATTTACCTACATTATTACAGAAACCTAACAAGACAAAGGAGAAGGTCGGTACCAGCGGTGCTGTGGTCCACAGCGCATCAGGGCCAGGCTGGGCTGAATCAGCGCTAAAATCAGGACCAGACAACCCAGCACAGAGTGAGCTCCCTGCAAAGCACAAACACGTGTTCACTTCGAATCTGGAACCACAACAGCTGCAGAACCAGCACAACCATTTCCATTACAAAGTCATTTGGTTTAGATTCAGCTGCGTTGTTCATGTCTGTCCTGCTTGGGTTCTGCAGCTCAGTTCAGGTTCTGCTGCTAGCATTCGGTTCTGTTGCAGAATCTTGCATTGTCGCTTTGCTCAGATTCTGCACTTTTGATCCAATTCAGTTACTCGGTTCAGGTTCTGGTCCAGAGTGTCAATTATAAAGAAAACAGCTTCAGAATGAACAGAAGCACCAAGTCTTTTCTGGACGAGAATCTTTGTTGTCAAATAAAAAAGAAAAATGTTATGAATGAATGTCCTAAAATCATGAAAAGTTTCTTTATGACAAGATAACCCAAACAGGTTCTCAATTCGTTAATTAATTTGTCAAAAGTTTCACCCAAAAGGAACATCTATCCATCCATCTTACCCCCCCCAACTCTTGGGGAAGGTAAGCGTCCCAAAGAGTGGAGAGGAAGGCAAACACTCCAAGTCATGGAACTGCTATAATAATAGATTATTGGATAAAAGTGTTTATTTGGGAATTCAAATATTTATTTGCTAAATTTTAATCAAGATAAAAATGAATGGACACAATGCAGCGTTTGGTTGCCCTGGTAACAAGACCATCATTGTGTCAATTGATTGATAACAGAAATAAGAAAAAACCTGAAGAACTAACTAGAACTAACTAGACTAAAAAAGCTGATTAGAAGTGGGTAGTAACTAGTTACATTTACTTAGTTACGTGTACTTGAGTAACATTTTGAAAAAAGATGTACTTTCAGGAGCAGTTTTACTGTGTTTACTAAGTTACATTCACTTAAGTAACACTTTGAAAAATACCAAAAAAGTACTTTTAGAAGTAGTTTTACTGTGTTGTACTTCTTACTTTCCCCTGAGTGATATTCTTGTAAAATATTTCTGACTCCTGTATGAGTTGTTTGAACTTTTCCAAGATCAGATAGACATACAGTAAACAGATATTATCAGTGGGAGTTTTCTACCCTGTCCTGACATAAATACAGTTCTCTCTGTAGTTTGATGTGGAAAATATCTTTAAAATATCAGAACATATCAGAAATAAAGTCTGCCTTTCTGCATAATTTCCTAACATTAAATCACATGTTAGTATCCAACAATTACTCAGTTCTCAAGTAGCTTCTTTACTGTTAATTGGCTTATTTCTTGGGGAAAAACTTTTGCCTTTAGCTTGGGTAAAAAAATATTGAAGTAGTGCTACTTTTATTCAAGTATAATTTTTGGATTTTCTACCCACCTCTGTGGGTAATTACCGTTTGTTTGAGTGAAATTCCCCCTTTCCCCACTAGATGGCAGCAATTCTTACACAATATCCCTTTAAGCAAGTCAGTTGTTAGAATAAAGAAGCCTGCAGAGTTCAGTGTTGACCCTAAACCCCAGTTACTCTCCAATAGGTCAACTGTAAAATACAGCTAGTTTAAATATTCAGACACATAAAACAAAAAATGAGCAGCTTGAATTGTTTTAAAATTCATAAGGTGCTTTATGGGGCATAAAACATCAGTGCTTGGAGCTTTGCTGCGTGTTGGGTCAGAAGCACCATAGCCTCACCTCAGCCCAGCCATTAACGAATACGAAGGCGAGGACGAAAGCAGTGATGGTAGCCGCCACCGTGACGCTCATCACTGAAACATGGACCTGCAGGAACACACATGGTAAACAGCAGGCATCATGCAGAGCTCATTGGTCCAGCTGTGGGACTGAACTGTGCCATGTGTGGCTGGTTCTGAGTCTAACCCTCCTCCTGTGTTACAGCCAACATCACAGCATCCCACAGGAATCACCAGAAATCCTTCTAGACCAAACTGACCGGTGCTGATTTTCAGAGCACTCACCACAAACCACAAATCTTTGCCACACAGCTTCACTCCCTCACCCACTCCTCTCAGGAACTGTGCTAGCACCATTCCCAGAGGACCCGTGGTCATCCAGGCGATCAGCATCAGCGCCCCTGGAGAACAGGTTGATAGTTAACAGTGGACGCTCGCCATGAGGTGTGATTTGGATCAAGAAAAAAACAAAAACGATGGTACAATGATGTTCTGATATTTCAGTGGGCTTTTAAATCCAGACTCATCGTTTCAGAACCAATTCTTAAATACAACATTAGAGACACAGAAGTAATTGCTGGTTTCATGTAGGTGCAGCAGCAGCTGGCTGGTAACAACCCGACCCTTGGACCTGTTAGGGTCAGTCTTACACCTGTTAAAGCGGCCCTTAGACTTTAAAGGTGACCCTCGGATCTGTTAAGGTGAGCCTTGAACCTCTTGAGTCATGGAGCTGTTACCAGCAAACTCCTGTGCCTAAATGGCAGAAAATCACAATGACTCAGCTGGGACTCACCATGTGTTTGGATGATGTAAATGTTTCTGTCACCGTGGACAACAGCTAGGGATGAAATCTGGAGCCTTTGCTTGCTGGTGAAAGTATCCTGATGCATCTGGATTATTCCTTGAAGACACAACCAGCAAACCTAGTCAGTACTGAAAAACTCCTCAGATTTAACAAGTCATTCCTGCAGGGCTCCAGTTTTGCAGATATCTACAGCATCAGATGTTCCTGATAAGGTCCTGCAGGCTGCAGCTAACATGAAGCTGTGGATAATAACACTTGACTGTCGCTCTTTAAGTATATAATAATACAGAGGGAATTTGGATAGCCTTCCTAATCCCTGACATCTTCCTCCAGAATTTTCTTACCATTGCGGCTGCTTCCATAGGCAAACAGCAGGTAAAACAAGCTGCTAAATCCTGAACTCCTCTGAGTAGAGATTGGATTCCTAGAAGTGAAGGAACAGCTCAGAACCCCGTTTTGACTTGAAGTTGTTACTTCTGACACATTACCCTGCCAGAAAAGAGGGAATTCTTGGTCATTTCAGTTCACATACAGTCAACTACAGGAGCAAAGATGAACCACTAAGGCCCTGATCTACAAAAGGTTTGTGTGTAGCTATAAAAACCTGTAAAAACTTGATAGCCTGCACAGGGATGATCTACTAACCAGGCGTGACTCCATTTGGTCTCCAAAATGAGCAGAACAGCAGATATAACAATTCTGGTTGCTTACTTTTATGACAAAGCAGAATTTATGATGATCACCAGAACAAGCAAAACACTTGCCAGTATGTGACGTGTGAATTTCTCCGCTGTGAGATCAATAAAACTCATCTAATCTAATCTAATCTAACTTGGAGGAGGATAAGGACCACCTGCAATCTGATTTATCAGACACAAAAACATTTGCGGATGCGGTTTCCGCATCTATATTTAGAGCATTTAAAAGTCAAATAAAAGCCCACATGCAAACAGTCTACAGTCCCTGATGAGCTACGCTGGACTCACACTAAAATTGGTGCGGCTGTGGTGCATGCTCAAATCATTAAAATTATTGTGCACACTCACATCAGCCACGGTGTAGTGTGGGTGTGGTTACTAACACAGTGCAGCTCAACAACATGGTCTGTTCTGGTCTGTTCCTGTTCGGCTGTAACTTCACTGTGGATGGAAATATCAGCTGTGCTGCTGCCATCAACTCCTTGGTTTATAGATGTTGGAGCTTGGCCTGTTTTTCAGTGTTTAGTCCTGTTTCTCCTACTGTGACTAACGGGAACTGGTCTCTGTCATCCTCTGACATGGGAGCTGCTTGGAGCTCGTCTGCCTGGCTGCGTCTTTCCTGGACGGGCCGCCTGTGGAGCTAGCTAACTGTTAGCTAGCTAGCAGTTAGCTTTTCTATCTCTGCTTCTGTCTCCTTGAACCCCAGTCTTCCTCAGCAGATGACAGAGAGTTTTTCCTCTCCACTGTTTCTACATGCATCCTTGGTGTGGGGGATTGCTGTTGAATTAATGATTCAATGCAGTCAGTTGGTTTTCCTTAGATAGAAAACTTTTAACTAATCTGACTTTGTGATTTGATTGAATTGCTTCCATAAAGAGCCTTGAGATGACGTGTGTTGTAAATTAGCACTATAGGAATAAAATGAATTAAATTGAACAAAATGTAAGAAGGAAGGTTTGGCAGAAGCTGCAGGCGTCTCCACATAGGAAAAGTCAGGCAAACTTTCAGCTGAAACAAATTTCTCAATAAAATCAGAATCAACCCACCAACTTACTCTAACTTGATTCACAAAAATGTTACACTTCTTCCCTGCCTGCATCTTCTACACACAGTCATGATACTTGCCAACTGTGTGCAGTTTTATTGCAGTGCTGTCTTTGGAATGTGAAAAACTGAATTTCTCTCTGCTCCCTCAAACTCTCCAAAGTGGCAGAGACACAAAATCCACCTTTAAACTGGTCGGTTTGCAGCGGTTTTGTACGTATGATCCAACATATACATGAAATCTTTGTAGATCATAGCCTTAGTGTTTCACAAGCAGGTAATGGCCTTTGTCTATACGCCAGATGGGAATAAGGCTAAATTACCAGTGGCTGAACTTGTGGAGCTGTTCGTCCACCAGAAAAGGCCCGTTGGACCCCCATCAACCCCTTCCTGTCGATGCCACAGATATAGATGTCATCATTTCCCTGAGAAAGGAGACATCGGACACAACAGTCAGTTTTAAACAGAACAGAAAGGTTTTATTGACACTAATGGGGTCACGAAATTTAACATCATTAACAACTTTATAAATGTATTTACCCTATTTTTTTACTCTAAAGAGTAAATATCGTCTATGAGGTTTTTTTTTACCCTGGTTAAACATTTAGACATCACTCAATGTAAATTTCATAAGATTTATATTCAAAATAATGGCTTTGGAAAAACATTTTTCTATTCTGTAATAATACTATTTATTAATATTCTTAATGTATTTAGTCTTTAAAATACCAGAACTAGTACAGGAAGTCTGTCAGACAGCATCGTTTCCAAACATTAAATTAGATATTATGACCCAACAGTAAGTCAGTTCTTGAAAAGCCTTCTTACCAAAAACCTTTTAAGTCTTACTTGAGTAAATTAATGAACTTTTTGCTGTTTAATGGGTAAAAGAAATGTTAAAGTAGTGCCACTCTTACTTGATAATATTCTATGGGGTCTCTACTCACCTCTGCTTGGGGCACAGAAAAAATCCAGACAAAACTGTGCAAACACACATACATTTCCAATTAATTATGCACAGCAGTTTGATCTCTAATGTCTTACAGGAATTATTTTCTTTTTCCCTTAATGCACCTTTACTGGCTCCACAAAAAGCACAGTAATGTTTTATGTGATTATTTTGGACGCCCCTTGGTTTGCAATGTTTTTGGGTCCAGCTGTGAGAGGCGATAATTCTGCTGGCACAGATTATTACAGACGATAGAATCGCCTTCTAGAGGATTTTTAAAGCCGATGCCGATTATTTTGACATTAATCTAACTAATCCTCATTATGTGCTGATTTTTGGGCCTAATCTCAAAGCCAATGTAGTTTTGTCTTCCTCCATTTGCATGATCAAAATGACACGATGATAACAAATGTTTCACTAGTCCCAATTTAATCAAAAAAGAAACATTTCTTAACAGTGCAAACAGAGTACGGCAGATGGAGGGAGCTAGCCTGACCGGCTAAACTAATAAGTCTAGTCTGATAAGCAGCTGTTGACATCTGGCTGGACTAATCACAGCTCGGGGGGAGGGACTTTACGATCCATCGCGCTCAGCGCTTTTCTGCTGTTCTGCTAGCATTACAGAAAGACGGTGACCGCAAGAAATTAGCCTGAAGAGCACAGAGAATGCAAAGGATTTGTTGTGGTGTCAAACCACTTAAATTCTGTTAGTAGGACAGCGTATTATCTTCTCGTTGTCATGCAGTTCAGAGCAAAGAGAAATTAGAATGATCCACAGAATATTAAACATAAATAAGTTTGTAGAGATTATCTAAGAGAAGCAGACGTGCATGGAACCACATGAAGGCCCAAACTAAAGCCTGTCATTGGTTTGACTGTTCTCAGCTCCTGTCAGAGAGTAGGGAGGTGGTGGATGTCGAGTAAAACATTCTCGTGCTGCACATGATAAACAATGGAAGCTTTCAGCATTATTGATCCTACCATCATTTGATCATCTGAAAACCCAAAGGAGACGTATCCATCAGCTGTTCCTGTCAGCTCATAGCGGACAGCAGATCCACCAGGAAGCAGCCGAGCTGACATGAAGTAGCACCTAGAACTGGTGGCTGGATCACAGTCTGCAGGTTGACTGAAGCAGACCTTAGAGACACCACAACCCGCACTGGAGATGGCCTACATTGAAAAATATGAATTTATGAAACTTTGACAAAAAGACTTCAGCACTACGGTGTTTTAGATCAAGCTGCTGCCTGGTTCAGAAATTTTCTCTGAACATAGAACACACTAAGATAACTATGATGATATTTGTTCTGAAGATGTAGCTGTCTACTAAGGGGTGCCACAGGGATTGATATTAGGTCCTCTCCTACTCATATTTTATATACATTTATTGGGACAGAATTAGGCAACTTAGCATTTTAAGCAAAAGAGACCCTTATTTTATTGCACTGGGGCAACAGCTACTGAGGCAAATCTGTAAACTCTATAGTGCCTCTTCTAAAGAATGACTTCACAAAAAAACAGATAAAAACTGTGCCAACATTTTTTGCTGGTCTGCTCTGAGCATGTGCGGTGATGAAGCAGACAAACGATGTAATGAAAATGATTTAAACACATTTATTCTCACAGCAAAGTCCATAAGGTTTTACATTTTGTACTTTAGTATTCTTTTATTGATAAGGGTTGAAATAAGTACTCTTGGTATTGTAATTAAATCATTAATTGACGACCCTGGTGTATTTGTATTTGCAAATATGCAAATACTTGGATGCTATGGAGCGTAGTTTGAGCACAGATTGGCTACTTACAGTTCCTACTGCCATTTACAGAAATACACAACTCTGTATTTGTGCTGCTATATGTTTGGGCTGCTGGATCACACAGGGACCACTTCTCCTCATTCTATCTCTATCCTCACTCTCTGCAGTATTTGTCAAGTTCCACTCATAACTTTTTGCTCTGTTTTTTCTCAACATAGGTCTGTTCCTGTTTGGCAGTGACTTCATCCTGGATTGGAGTGTCAGCTGTGCTGCTGCCGCCTACACCTTATAGATGTTGGAGTTCAGCCTGTTTTTCGATGTAGTCCCGTTTTTCTTACTGTGACTAGCACAACTGGCTTGGAGCTCGTCTGCCTGGCTGTGTCCTTGTTGGGATCCGGAGCCTGCCGCTCCATCTTCCATCCAGCAGAGTGCGCCGTGGGTCTCCTGGGCTGGAGCCCTCT
>JAUZNJ010032358.1:0-13714 GCA_034780135.1 Jordanella pulchra | reverse complement strand
ATGGATGGATGGATGGATGGATGGATGGATGGATGGATGGATGGATGGATGGATGGATGGATGGATGGATTTCATTTCTTTTTTATTTTATAAGTTGTTCTTTTTTATAAAAAAACTGTATTTAATCACAGAGACACTGACATTCAGAAGTTTAAACCAGCACCTTTTTCCTTTTACTTTATATCTAAGAAGCATAAGAAAGTTTCTGTTAAACTTTAAATTAGCCTTGAGCAAAAGTAATCTGATCTATATGAAGAACTTTTACGTTTCATGCGCAAAGAATTAAAAAATGAAGTCTAATATCTAAAAACAGATCTAAAAAACACAGAACACTGAAAAGTGTAACATCCTTTAGTTAATTATTTTCTGTCAGTTTCTGCTAAATGCTTATTGAAAATGAGGAAAAACATTTAATGGGTACTAAAACTGTATCCACAGTATTTGTCATAGACTCTGGTGATAAAATGGAAACAAGCTAAATGTTATTTAAAGGGTTCAACTATATAATCTTTAAATGAATTTTTGTTGCTCCGTTTCTTGTATCGTGAACATGCAGAAATAACCCTGTTGAAAGGTTTTATGTCTAAATTATTTACATGTCTGAGAGCGATAGCTTATACAGCATACATACAGATGGTTATTTATTTTGGAGATTTGCATATATAATATCATTGTTTGTGTCATGTAGAGAAGGTGCAATAGTAAGTAGATATAATGAAATACCTGAGCAGAATACATTAAATGGGTATTTTTCTTGGTTTGCCACTTGAGGGAGCTGTTACATAAACATACATAAACTTGTAATTGCACAGATAAATCAGTGAGGGACTGTGCATGCATATTTCGAGCTGAGCAAAGACCTGGATGTATTAAATCACGTAGAGCCGACATGTAGCGTTGTATGCAAAAATACAACAGCAAAATATATTTTTCTATTTATTATATGTGCAGTGCTTTGATGTGTTCTTCCCATTAAATAAGAAAGATGCATCATTAAAAGGGTTTCCTTGCGATTGAAATAAGAAATGTGGTGGCTGTCAGGTCCCATCCTCTTAGTTAGATAGTGCATCTGACATTTCCAATATTTGTCTGCCTTATATTGGCTTGACATTTGCAAGAAAAGTGATACAGATTTCTTGAGCAGGCAGGTAAGTATGAAAAAACTGATCCAAATTGCAAACCACTGTTTCCATGGCAACTTAAGTGTTGACAACACCATGGGATGTTGATTTTTTTTTTATTGGTTTTGTTTGTGTTCTCGTTTTCCTCAAAATAAAACATTATTTGTGACGAGACCTAACTGCTATTACAGTATCTTTAAGCCTTTTGTCCAATCAATTATATAATTGTTTTTTTATACACTCCTGTATGAGAACATGTAGTGTTACAATTTACTCAAATACTGAGAAAACAAGGTGTAGAATTTTAACTATCTGTCTGAAACCTTTTCTCAGTGCATATTCTAAATGATTTTATTTTTCAGATTTTACTATCAGTTCAATTCAGTTTATTTGTATTGCACCAATTCACAACACAGCTTCTCAAAACATTTTACAGATAGAATTTAATGAGATCATACAGTTATACTGGTTAAACTTTTTCTGTCTAAAACCAGCTGACTGCTCTTATTTATTGACCAAGCAAGATGCCTGGAGGAGCATCTGGCAAAAGCGAACAAGTTCTTGCACTATGTCATTGACTGTAAAATGATAAATGTGAAGGATGTGGAGAGACATAAAATGTAGAACATGTATTAAGGAACTGTAAAACATACGAACGTGAAAGGAAGAAATTGAAAAGAATGATTGGACGGGCAGGTCACGAATGGAGTCTTAAAGGAATATTGAGAAAACATAATGGATATTTCTATATTAGTAAAAGAATTATTTGTCTTCAAAATACAAAATTTAACAAAAGAATTTGATAAATGTAAAGTAATGTTACTACACACTCGTGTACAGTAGGTGGCGGTATACACAAACAGCTGGACAGTACAAACAAACCCGCAAACCTAAGAGTACCCCCACCTCAATGGATGCCTCCTGGCAGACAAGCAGAAGTGGATGGGGTAGAATATTCAAAATAAAGGATCAAGGGTCCCAGGGGTGATCCTGAGGACCATATCCTTCTCGCTCCATCAGGCAGAGTTGTATAATCCAAGTCTAGAAAGTAAAAGGCCTGTACAGAGATCAGTTCCAACCATTTCCATTTCCAGCTCCACAAGGCAGACTAACCACTTAAGGGGCTAATCACCTGGTTAAGTGAACAGGATGAAGGAAAACAAGGCAGGGTATTTACTTTCTGGACCTGGATTATACAACTCTGCCACCAGGTATGGGTGTCCACGCCCTCTGGGCCATATGTCCACGATACGCCAAACCGAGAAGGCTGGATGGGATGGTGGATATGATTCCAAAACTGATAGACAAGAATTAAGATATTGACAAACTCTCTTCTTGTCCCATTCACCAGATTCTGGAAGATGTCTGGGGCGTTACACAGATCAAACATCATGGCCAAATACTCATAGTAACCTATATGGGTTTTGAAAGCTGTTTTCCACTCTCTATCTCCTTCTGTGATAGGCATTTCGTAGATAAATTTAGAGATGATTGTAGCTTTTATAACAGTTTCAAAAGCAGAAATGATCAATGGAAGTCTTTCTTTGTTTTTAACAGTGATTGGGTTCAAGCCCCTGTAATCAATGCAAGGATGAAGAGACATCTTTTTCCTCAAAAAATACATACTCTGCTTTTAGAGGGAACAAGGAAGGACATATCATTAATATATTTCACCATGGCAATGTGCTAATTTCTGGAGAGACTGAAAAGTATGCCGGAAGGTAACCATGCCCCCAGGAGGAGGTTGATAGTACAATCATATAGACGGTGACTGGTAAAGACAAGGTAAGACCTGCCGGAGGTCATGAAAAAAACTTCTGGAACGTTACATAGGTAAGGAGGAACAGAACCGGAGGACTGTCAGTGGTGGTAAGATGGGATGGTGGATTGAAGACTGTTACTGTGGCTGAAAGAGCTCCAAAAATAGATTTTGGCTTTCTGCCAGTTTTATATGGGGTTATGTTTTTGAAGCCATAGGTAACCAAGAACTATGGGGGCATGACTGATAGGAAAAATCAGAAACTGAATTTGTTTGTGGTGTTTACCAGAAACCGTGAGATTAATTGGTCTTGTCTTGAGAGTTATGGATATCATGTTGGTATCATCAAGTGCAGTAGCCTGGATGGAATTGGGTTAGGACTGAGTGGGGATCCTGAATTGTGTGACAAGTTCAGGGTAAATTAAATTCTGTTCTGAATCTGAATCAATAAGAGACATTAAGGGAAAGATCTAACTGTTGATGAAAATGGCAGAAGGGGCAATTAATCTGGGTTTCAGGAAGATCACTAGTGGCTATTTTATCCTTTAACTGTCTCGTTAAGGCATTCATGAAAGCCCTTTTAGGAGCTGGTTCATTCCAGTCAGTCACAGCCACAAAAGTACAGAAATAAATGGAGAGCTAACTATAGACATACAATTTTTAAAACACCCACAATAAGAGATCTTGTTGCTGTCATCTTGGAAAAATCGTGGGGAACGATGGAGAACTAGGGTGCACTAGAGGGGAAAACCTCTCCACTTAGCCAGTTCACCAGATTATTTCTCTGGGGTTAGCAAAGCAGTATACAGTATTGGAACAACATAGGAGAGAAGGAAGAGGGAGGAACGGGATCAGGGCTTGAATGTGGAGGAGAAATCTAGTTGGTGTCCCAATGTTTACTAGTTATTTTCTGCGAAAGTTGGGTTAGGCACTGGAACATGGATGCTTGTTGCTGAATCATGTCTTGAATACTGGAATAATTTTTTCCTAAAAGAATGCCTTGTTCAGAGGGTGATACAAAGTTGAGCTACAGAGTCCGTTTGACCAGACGGTTTTGCCATCCTAAAAGATATGACACACATAAACAGCCAAACAGCACAAGCAAACCTGCAAACCTAGCACTAAATGTGATGATTTGGGGTTCATTTATGGTTTTTAATTTTCTTTTGTGTTAGTTCTCACCTTCTCTTTCTTAATATTTTAATGGGGACTTTTTTGTTATGTTGTTCAGTTTCTTTATCAGTTTTTTATTTTTCACCTTGGGAATTTGGTGTTTAGGTCTTGCCTAGCCTTTTGTTAGATTTACTATTTATGTTTTGCTATATTTGTTCATTTTTTCATGTTCATATGATCAGTTTTTTTCATATTTTCTACTTTAAGCTTGAGTCAATTTTCTCTCTTTTACCTACTTTAGTTCTGTAGTTCTATTCCAGTTTAGTTACGTATTGTTCTTTTTGTTTTCCAGTGTAATAAATCAGACTAAGACTTCCTATTTTTCAAGTCTGTTTCCACAGTCCCACTAATCATGTTACTTGTCTCACCTGCTGCCTTTGCCATCTTATGTTTGTTTTCATCCTTGATAGGTTTTCATCCTTGATAGGTTAATACTGGATTCCTTGCCCTCTTTGTTCTGTCACACCACCTTGAAAACTTGTGTCTAGATGAGGGTTTTTTCCTTTAAATGAATTAAATGTTCATCTGACTATTTTGCCTCGGCCTGCCTGTTTGCATTTGGGTCCCACTCTAAGCTCCACACGTCATAACTCTAAATAATTCTTGGGCTATTGCATGTGCATGGTGTGTTGTTTTTGTTTGTTTTGCTTTTTTAAGAAAATGAAAAGGGTATTTTTGGCTTTCATCCTGTAACTCTCCCTGTTTGTAACAAGTGAAAAAATAGTACTTTATTTTTGGGTGGATTAGGCCTGGTTGAGTTTCTGGGTCTATGAAGGGATGCAAAAGTGGCAGTAATAATGCATGAATGCCAACTCCTTTCAGTAAGAAAAAAATAAGACTGTAGTTTATTCCTCTGATGTGCTGAAGAAATGGCTGTCAAGGGCTCTTTTATCAACTAACCCTGTCATCACACTGTATTACTGCCAACATGTTGATGTCCTGCAGGCAGCAACGTTTAAACACCTTGTTTCAGTTTTTGCATGGCTGGTAACTGCTAAATACAAACCTTATAAAGGTGTGCATTATTTATGAAAACCACATAGAAATGTTGTTTTTACAGAAATATTGAGGAAAAGTCTTTTTGTCGCTAGAATTAAACAGCATTTGAAAATTCTGTAGTTCCATTTATAGTTTTATGAGACTTATGAGGACTGGTGAAACAAGATTTATCACATAAGACTGTTCTGCATATGGTTAATAAATGAGTCGCCTTCAGCTCAAAAGCACACTGTAATTAAAGGTTCCACTAGGTGAATTTAAAATGTAATTAGTCTCAACCAAACTATTCCTCAGAGGCAGATTATTGAGCAGCAGCATCTTCTCCAGGGGTTCTTTTTGTCCTCTCTGATCTTGCTATCCATCCATAAGTCTTCAGTTCTCCTCTTTCTGATTGTAGCATTTAAATATGCTAAAATATACCAAAGGAAATTTAAAGTATACCTTGAAAGAAACCCCTTGATTTTTTTGCAGAAAAGCAGTCCTGTTTTGTTGCATAATTTTCCTCGGATCTGACTAATCTATGTAATTAAATGCAAAAACTACATGTATTTATAATTACAGTATCTTAAAAAACACAAGAACATATGAAAGTGACATAAATGAGTGGAGATTTTCTTACAATTTTTCAAACTTTTTTGCATCGTGTTAAAACACTACTTATATCATTTGTAAGACTTTTATTTTTCAATGCTAAATCTCACATTAAATGTCTCTGCAATCTGTCACCGATTTAGCTACATACCCACATAGGCTTGTGCAATTGGCACTAGGTCTGATGAGTGAATCACTTTACCAGTCTGTCTTCTTAGGCTGATGTGCCCATTGCTCTGTAACAAGATACATCTGGAGTCATCATGATTATATGACCTTTGAGACAAAAAAAAATGTCTGATTTTCAAAGCCACATCAATGGGACAAAGGGCAAATACAAAACAATGTTGTTAAGCAGTAATTGGTATTCAAGGGCACCATAAAACTTTTTCCTTCAAATGTCAAAATACATGAAACAAGTGATCATTTGTAAAATTTGGTGGTTTTTTAAGTATGTCAACTTGTATTATCCTTTGAGCTTGATATATGATGCTTGTGATCACAGCTTTAAAATCCTAACATTTGCACATACAGGGATCTAGTGAAGTAGTTCCTTTTCATCAGATTGACGGCACAGATCCTCATTGTCAACCAAATCTTTTACTGAGAATTTCTCTTTTTGAATGGTTTGTAGAAACTACAAATATAATATAATATAATTTTTCTATAATATATACAGTATATAATATATATATATATAATATATATACGTTTTCTGTTTAACAAGGTAGTTAACCTTAATTTCTCCAAAGCGTAACTGGCAGAAAATAATGACAATAATGAATAACATGGGAACAATCAATGCTTGTATACTTTGACTCCCTGCTGCCCACAAACCAGATTTCACGTGGTTGGTTTGGTCAATATTCCTGACCTGAATATCCTGCTGTATTTATACACCATCCATGTCAATACATGAATTCATTACAGAGGATACCCAGCAACGAAACTCTGGTGATGCAGCTGCTAATCTATAATGCTATTTTTAAAAAAGGCAAGAATATAGAACTGAATGGGATAGCTCATGAAAGGGAAATGAGTTGTTTAACTATCAGATGCTGACCTCTTTTGAATTTCATTGTGTGGTGTTTTTTGTGGCAGTGAAAGTGTGTCACCCTGCAACAGCTTGGGCACACTGTTGGAGGCCAGGACAATTGGGGCAGACAATTAAAACTGGGCAAAGCCAGAGGACAGAAAACCATTGGAAAGGATCTGACATGGTTAAATTGTGTGTTTCCATTTCAGATGATGGTCTTAGGCTTGAGTCTGTGCATAAAGAATCCCAAAGGACTTTTCAAAGTAAAAGAAACAAGGAATTAAATATGTCTACTTTAAAGCGGAAACCAAGATCCAGAACAAGTTCAGCTCGGGAAGATCGAGGATCCTGCTCTTCAACCGCATCTTGCCCAGGCTTCTCCGGACCCTACAGTGACCAGGAGGAAGAGCGTCCACTGCGAGGACAGTCCTCCCCTGTACTTAACGGGTCTCGCTTAAGTCTTTGTAACTCCACCAGTCCAAGTTCAAAAGGCTCCTTCTCAAGCTTCCAAGAATCTGCTCCATGTCTACAGAGTTCTTTGCCAAATCTTCAAGGATCTTTGCCAAGTCTCCAGAGTTCCTTACTCAGCCTTCAGAGATCAATTTCTCAGCTGAAGAAGCGGTCGCCAGGCAATCTGGAGAGTTACAGCCCAAACGAGATGTCTACAAGTCTCCAAAGTTGCAATGCGAGTTCTAGTGATGATGATGGCAGCTGGGATACAAATAGCTGGAGCTCAGGGGTCACCTGCCTCTTACGAATGCCCATCAATCAAGATAGTAGCCAGGTTTCAAGGGAATCTGATAGTTACAGTTGCACTGCTGACCAGACAACCTCTAGTGCCAAGCCAGAGAATGAAACAATTTACCAGAATATTGTCTTTTCACGTGCTACTGGTAAAGCTGAAAATGAATATAGCACAGAATACACTCCAAAGGTTTGCACTGTTCAACAAAGAGACACAGAAAGCCAGGGAATTTCGCATGTTTGCCAAACTGAGAATGCTTCAACAGTTTCACTCCATCAGCAGGATGAAAAGGCAGAGGACAGACGGAAGTTCTCCAAGTTTTTGAATGAGGTGACCTGCAGGGTGCTGAAAACTAACAGTGAGTCTGCTTTACAGCCATCCAACATTAACCATTACGAGCAACCTCTACTACCAACAAGACTAGCTTGGTTACCACTTTATCCTGATCCAATGAATCCTCTACCGTTCTCTACATCAGCCGCAAACCCGTGGTACAGTCCTACCAGCTCTAACCTTCAGTCTGTCAGGGAAAACAACTCCAAGGATTTAAAGAACTCTATTCACCAGTGGAGCAAGACAATACCCAGCTGTAAGATCCTGGAGCCTGAGGAGGCATTAAGAAAATTAAAGAGTGAGAATCACTCAAACCCAGAGCACCACGTAAAGTCATGTACCAAGATCCAGACACAGCCAACTTCAGGGAGGTTTTATCTTGAGACAGACATTGACAGAGTAAGGAGGTTTGATGAACTGGTCGCTAATGGCACCCTTGGGAGGGAGAGTTTGGAGAGAGTAAAAAAGAGGGGAAACCGTATTCCATGGGAGAGAAATGGAGGCTTGGTAATGGAGAAAGGAAGAAAGGAAAGGGAGAAAAAAAAAGATTTCTCATGGGAGAGAGACAAAGGAGACAAAGTCAGACAAAATGATGCAAAAAGAGAAAAGCCTTGTTTAGAGCAAAATAAAAGGGCTGAAAGAGGGAGAGAAAAGAAGAAAGTGGATTTTCCAAGTAATGAGCCACATCCATGCCAGGTTGCTGAGAGTGGATGGGATAACCCCTGTCCTGTTTTCAGCTGGCCAGAAGGATTTCCTAGAGTCTCCTACAGGTCTACATCACTGCCTAGACCTGCGAATATTTCTGTAAGTAATAAAATACATTCATCAAGTGGTCATTTGGTTTCGAAAAGAGGTTTCGAGGTTTTCTGCTGTCTATAACTGACATGTCTTTATGTTTATTTCCAACTACTTTAATCATGTAGTGCTTATTAACCAATCAGAAGGGTACTAGCAAATATTCAAGCCTTCTCATGCTAGATAGTCGATATCGAAAATGGTTTCTAATTTCAATAATATATTCATAAAACAAACATCCATCTGTCCATCATTGTCTATAGGGCCCGGGGGGCTGGTAGCTATCTCCAGCAATATTTTGGTAAAGGGCACCCCTCAATCAAGTGTTTGTGAATTTACAGCAACCAAGTGACTTAAGTATAAGCTCTATCAAAACGGAATGTTTTAAGGCTAGCCTTAAAATTAGAAAGGGTGTCTGTCTGTCTAATTTTTTGTATTAAAACACTCTTACCATCATCAGACATGCTCTTCATGAAGCCTTTTGCTTTTGTTCTAAAACACCATAACACATTCATCCATGCAAGACAAAATCAGTTGTCATTCCATTTTAGAAGCAAGATGTGTTTATAAGTGGACGTAAAGTAATAGAAAACACGTTAGACCTTCTGTGTTAAATAGAAGCTATGAGTTCATAAACTAAACTGATACTTTATAAATAAATACTAAATTCATTAGGATTTGACACAAAGTGGCATCTTTTCCTCTCAAAGTTTGTTTGGTGTATTTTTTTATTTCGGTGGGGATGGGGGGGTGGGGTAGTCTGTTTTTCTAATAGTTACATTTTCTGACAGTTTTCTAACTGATAAATTTTATAGCAGTTAAATGTTGCATCTTCAGCCATCTTGAATTTGTACCTAAGGATGACCTGTGGAGGTATGCAATTGACTTCCTTATAGCCTTATGGCAGATCTATTTTTTCTCTATAGAAACTTGAACATTTATATGAAGAGAAGTGTTTCAAAATCCATCCTGAGGTGTGTAAAAATCTGAAACAGCTACAGAAAAGGTCTTAGTGAGCTGCTGGCTAAGAAATATTTTCACCAAGGTCTAACTCCATTGGTAGCTTGCAAACCAATTGTTTTACTTTTATTTATTGAATTCGAACTAAAGATTTCAATGTTAGACCTTCTTTCTGCTCTTATATCAAAGATAAAGCTTTAGGTTCTGTGAATAAATCAGCAGCAAATACTTGAATGTGTACGCACACTTTTTATAATTTATTTATTTAAACTTTTTGGTCTGTCACATAAACCCTACAAAACTTATGCTGGAGAATATTATTATTTGATAGTGACAATTAAGATTTTGATTTAATTTTAACAAATAATTTTAGGGTGAAGTTACATCATTTGCATATTTTAAATGAAATATATTGGCATTCAAAGGGTTTTGACATACTAAAACAATTATGAATTACCTGACAAATTGACCTGACAAATGTTAATTTCTTAAATCTTTAACTACAATGAGAAGCTTTAGAGGAAAAACCAGCAACAAATTTTAACAACCACTCTCTAACAAGTGGAAAAGTAAAAAAAAATAAAAAAAATAAAAAGTTTGGCAGTAGTTCAATCTGTTGCCTCTACTGACTATGTTGTATGAGGGTGAATTGTTTGGCTGCATTCAGTCAGCAACTGATTGCAAAATATGAGGAAATGTGTAAAATAGCAAATGATGAGAGAGTATCCCTGCCAAAAACTTATTTAGCACTGTTTTTCAATTTGATTGTCACCCATTTTCTCTGTTTAATTCAGCAAATAAAGTATTCCTAAGAGATAAATGTGCATTTTTTTTCTAAAAGAAAATTAATAAATATGTGTGATCATAATTCACGCTTTCCAGAAATGTCAATCCCCTGCTCCTCCCTTTTCTCTCCAGGCTTGCCCTCTGCAGAGAGGGAAGCTGAGATGGAAGGATGGATGGAGGGGGATTACTCTGTGCTGTCTCATTCAGTAGCTGTATGAGTCATCTTGCTGTATCATTCACTATGTTTGCAACACCCACACTGGACCGACTGTAAAATCCAGCTACACATGCTCACAATCTCTCTCTGTGCTCCCATGAACTGAGTTCCTGCTGCGTACCTGTGACATTTATTCATACACCCTACTGATTCTTCTACATTAAACCCTCAGGCAGAGTGGGGCTTTGCACAACATTGAAGTACACAAACAGCTGCACGCTCACCAACCTCCTGCACCACAACCTAGACATTAAAGAATCACTCAAAAGGGACACTTTTATTGTAAATATCAAAAAGAACTTTTAGAACATGGTGAGTTTTATCACCATGACTACAAACTGCCTCTGCAAGGTTAATTCTTGACCAGAAATCAAAGTAGATAATTGGTTCTGGAGCAAGTAATTGAGCCCGTGTAAAAACATAAAAGGTTTAATCCTCTCCTGAAATCCCTTTTGCACATATAATGGTCGTACGGCATGCACAAACAAGAATTATTTTCCTATTTTATTCCAACTGTTTCCCCACATGTAAATAGAATTAAAAGTCAGGATATTTTCATGTATTTATGTTATGCAGATGCCGTTTAACGTTGACTACTAACCTAAGTTATTCCAGACTTAAATGCTTATAGGATCCAAAGTGCTTTATCTTTTCCTTTTTTTATTTCTTTGTTTGTTTGTTTTTTCACAAATATTTTGTACTCCTCTACTGTGTTTCCCAGAAGTAAATAAACCATCACCTTTGGGTACTTTCTCTCCACTGCTGCAGTACAGTATTTCCTTTCGCAGTGTAAATATGTCTTTCTTCTGCTCTGTTTCCCTCCCTCTTCCCTACAATGATCTCACTACTGACATAACACAAAATAATAGATATATTTGTTTGCTGAGGCGTAGCCGCTCTGAGAGCCCCTTTAAAGAGCAGATAAGAGCTGCTCAGCAGCAGCGTCAGATAAATCTGCTTGATAAATGCATGTAATCATTTTACCCTGTTTTCTTCTCCTACCAGGAATCTGATGGAGAGATGCGGCACGACACAAGGTAAGACACTTTTACTTTTTTCCTCCACCAAACCTCCCCTCCTGTTTCTCCCTCCTTCACCCCATCACTCCCTGAACTCCTCCTCTTCCATTCAATTCGCAGCTCTACCTCTCTCATTTTCTCCCCACATCCCTCCCTCCCTTCCTTCCTACTACCCTGTCTCCAGTCAGAATTAGGGGAGTCTTTTTCTAAACGCCTCATATTCTGAGGGGGGATCCATAGACACATGACTTGTGATCATATCTGCTGAAAATGAGGCGAAAAGCTCCTAAACGGTAAGGCAAAGAGAGACAAGGAGGTGCATGCTCTGATTCATCAGCTGCTCTGAGATGACTGAGTGTAGTTGCTATGTCACACATTATGAGTGTTTGGAGTGCAGCTCTTTTGCTGTCCATGTGTTGCATTGTCACAGAGTGCTCTGACAAATAGGGATTGTGCCTGCAGAGATTTAAACTGTGTGTTATGATGATTGGAGAATATGAAACCTCCTGCTGGAGTAAATTGAATTTAACTGGTTTTAACACACTGCAGCAAAATAGCTCAAGCAGATCAGGACAATTAGTTTCACTACAATTCTCCATGTATTTATTCATTTATTTATGATCTGCTGTCATTAGGATTTTATTAGTACATGAATAATGAGGTGCAAAATGTTTTTTATAGTCCTCGATTAGCTCTTATTTTCACGGGTAAGATGATGCCACAGAGAACCAATTACAGCCAAACAAGCGCATCATGAGGAAAAAAGTTGCTCTCATTAAGTCCCACTCCTCACCTGGTATAGATTACAAGAAACACAGACACAGAAACTGAGCAGAATCCACAATTAGGTGAAATAGGTCTGTTTGCATTTCACTGAGCAATTCTTAAACTCCAATTCTGGAACATTAAGGTTCCAACATGTCAGCAGTACTTACTTAAACATATAAAAGTTAATTGGTCTTCCCTTCAACCTTAACCTGTTGTCTTTGATTTTGGGGATAATTTGGAGTGGTTAGCGTTGGGAAAAAAAGAAGTAAAATCAAAGTGAGCCATTTTTGTCTAATTGTTTCTATGCTATGAGGTTTGTCAGGGTCTCCTAATGGAAAACAGAACTGCACTGTATACAGTGTAGATTATTTAATCAGATGCCTATTTTATTTGTTATTTATTTCATTTTGTCAAAAAAAAAGTGCTTAGTTATCATGGTGGGGAATTACTCACAGAAACTTAACACTTTTCAAATTGAAATTACAAATGCAAACTAAACTCAAGACAAACACTGGAAATATTTGCAAACTTCTCTAAACAAATATCCACTTCTATATTTTTTCTTTGATAAACCAGATATTACTTATTTTTTTTAGTGTAACCTGAGTTCATTCATAACCATCAGGATTATCCAGTGTCTTTCTGACTGTTCATTTGAAAAATATGACCAGGATGTGACAAAATGATAAAGCAGAAGATAAAAAAATTTGTGCAAAGTCAAATATTTTCCCTCTTGTACCAATTATCTGCTCCAAAGCTCCATGCATGGGCTGGAGTGGCAGCTGTTGGTCAATGTTTTAGAATGGCATAGAATCACTTGTTTTGGTTTAACTGGGAAAATGTTGACAGGTTAGTTTAAAGTCAATAATTTCAAAGTGAAATTGAGGTCTGCAACTTGTGTAAAAGAAAAAAAGTGAACTTATTATTTGTTTTGTTTTACAAATTGAAGAAATATAGCACTATATATTCCTTTTTGTTTGATGACATCAGTAGTCAGGAAGTCTGGCAATTTTTTTCAGACACAGGTAAAAAAAAGAAGCAGCTTAAAACTTTTTCCCATTTGGTCAAATCAAAACCCCACACTTCAATATATGCAACTGTAATTTATGTGTTCCAGTAACAGTCAGAGAAAGTGGCATGCATCTGTTTTCAACCTTCTTGAGTCAATACTTAGATCTTGTGGATCTTAAGCTTTCATCTAAAGCAGTGGTGTCAGATATCAGACCTGAAGAGCTGGTGTTCTGCATGCTTGAATGATGATTGATGGTTCAACACACCAGAAGTAATGTTGGAAAAAGGTCATTCAGCCATTAGGATCAGCTGTGTTGGAGTAGGAACTTGTGAAAGCAAAATCTGTTGGGCTCTGTTTGGCATCAAGACAATTATTCTTATTGCCACATCGCCAGACAGGA
>JAUZNJ010032357.1:0-13715 GCA_034780135.1 Jordanella pulchra | reverse complement strand
ATAGATAGATAGATAGATAGATAGATAGATAGATAGATAGATAGATAGATAGATAGATAGATAGATAGATAGAATTTGACTCTAATTTTGAAAACTGATTCCTAACAACCGGAAGTAACCGTGTCATTTCAGTATTTGACGTTGCTTGAACAGAGCGGATTTGGAGAATGTACCTTGGCTGAAGTTTTGTGTTACACACTTTCTACCACGACTCCCCGTGTAATGGCGACCGCAGGACCATCTTCTGTGGAAAAGTAACTTCAAATTGGACTGAATAAACCAGTAAGCGCCTTATCACAATTAACTTTAACGCTTGAATTAGCTGGGATTTTGTCAGTATCAAGAACTTCCTCCCCTCCCGGGCTGTTTAGAAGCTAGCTTAGTTAGCATGTCCGTTTTCTTCTTCAAACTCAACTCTCGACGAAAAACAGAAAATTAGTTATATATATCCTTTATGCGGTGGTTCAGAGTAACGCAGTAAAAGTACTCTGTGAATTTAATGGTTTTTTACGATGAAATATTGCCACATAGCTGTTTAGCACTAGCAAGTCTTTAGACGGTCAAAGTTAAGTCATTCTTAGCTTTCTGCTATAAATCTGACGCGAAGCTAGCAGCAGCTTGAAAAGTGTAAACAATAAATCCTCTTTACTTCAATAAGGTGTAATATTTTGTATTGATTTGAGTAATTTTAAAATTGTTGTACTAATACTTGTACTGTTGAGGGATTTTGTTAAACTTTAAAAAAAATAGTTTTCAAGTTCTGTTTTATTTTCAGGAACATGACAATGTCTTAAAACAAAACAGAAAACTATCGCGTTGTTTTTAAAAATCGAAAAAAATGTGAAACACTGTATTTTACAGGTCACATATTGTCCCTTTTTATTGCGCTGGCGGTGTCACGTTATAGTAGAGTTGCAATGTTTCTATCAGAATAAGTCAGTTTGGTGCCTCCACCTTGTTTAGCATTGAGTTAAATTAAATTATGTTCACTTGGTCAAAATTACATAATCGCCTCATTACAACATATTCAAAACGAACACGATCCCTTTGCATGATAATTTGACTCATTTTCAGTCTGTTTACAAAATATCTACTGGGTAGACTTTACTGGATCAGTACTGACTCAATTTCACTATTTTATGGGTACGGTATGTTAAAGATAACACTCCTATGATGCTGGATACTCAACAAACATCCTAATTTCAAGACTGACATCTTTTACAAAAATGTTTATCCATTCCAAAGTTTAGTTTGTTGGTTGATGTGTTTTTAGACTAAAACTGCTTTGTTAATCTTGTGTAAGGCAAGGGATCTTCAACCTTGTACCTTAAAACCCATTTGCTTGCATGTTTTTAGTCTTTTCTCTGCGTCCACATTCAGGACGTGGGTAAATTTGGGATTAACAGGCCTCTGCAGCCCTTGTTGGCTGCTGAGGAGGTAACTGTTGATTGAGGTGTGCTGGTGCGGATTCATCTAAAGCATGTAGGACCAGGGTTAAAGGCCGCTGGTGTAAAGCACTTCAGTGTACTCTGGTTTGACATGGTGTGATGCAAGTAGTTACAGCCATTTACCTCAAGACTATGGTTATTAACATGTTTTTATTAGTAAGACTAAAGGTACAATGTTAAATCAAGCGTTGTTTGGGTTAAAATTGTTGCCACTAGTTGCATTGTTAAAACAATGCTGTAATAAGTAAGTAAAAATAAAAACAAGAACATGTTGGTTTTGTAAAAGTGTGGTGCATTTAGCCAACTGAGATGCACACTAAAAGGCACAGAGTACTTGGTGGTTGCCTAATTAAACTTACAAGAACTTTTCAGAATCTAACTTGAGTTTATGAGAAAATTTGATTTTTTTTTTTGAGTTGTTAGGTTATATATTTTTCTAAATATTCCCTTTTACCCCACAATGCCCTTAGAGTATTATAAAAATAATTCTCATGGGAGCTTTATGGGGGCATAGGTGAAGACGTACACTATGTTTTTTACATATTTCCTATTGTTAAACATGAGGTAGGATTTTTAGTTGATTGAAACTAATCAACTAAAGACTCAAGGGGGCATTTTAAGTAAACATTTCTTTTAAGCCAGTTTAATACAGCACAGTGATTTAATCATTACTATAATTGAAAGGGAGACACAAGTTCTGTTACAGATTAAATTAAAACAACATTCCTGTGAAAAGACACAAAGCCTTTTCTAGAGTGTTTCGAGTTTATCTGTAAGCAAACCAACCAGAGAGACCAGTTTCTCCAGATTTTCTGTCTCCAAAAATAAGTTTTGTAAGTCTCCCTGTATTGTTATTCACAGGATGAGTCAGAGCAGCATATGTAGCACTACTTAATATACTAAGGGACTAGATGGCTTCTGATATCAGAAGACTAAATTCATCTACCGGAGCTGTTGTCTGTAAGCATGAAAACAATACAAAGGAAGAATTGCTTTCAATACCATGTATTTTATAGAAGGGAAAATTAAAGTGAACACCATAAGACACAAACATACATATAAACCCCACATTTAAATACAATATATATACACAGTTCTGCAGTAAATCTTCCATAGAAATGTACACAAAAAAATCATAAATTGAAAATGTAAAAGTAAAGTTTATAGATTTTCAGAAATGTAAAACATATTTTAAATCACTAAATAGACTTGTAGATGCTATTGCTTTTAATTTGATGAGGAATACTCTAAATATTTTTTATATAAGTCAATTAAAAAACGTAATCAGTTCCAATCTTTTGGTTAAGCCATAGAACTCATTGTGAATCTTGATGTGTCTGACTTACGGACTCTTGGTGGAACTAGGCTTTTTCCTGTTTGGGTTCCTGCTCCCCTGTTGTTTTGGGTCAAAGTTCTTTTGGTCAAGAAAGGACATTAGATATTTTACATTGATCAAGAGGCACTAAGGGAGTTGGTTTGCTAATTATCTCTCACCTTCATTTGATTTCTGCAAATAACTCTCTGATGCAGGTTGTGATCAGTGCTGCCATAGACATCATATGGCAGCCTGTGTTACAAAGATTTTTTTTTTTCATACAGTTTGTTCTTTATGGCTCAACCAGTGACTTTTCTCTTTGGTTATTTCGATCAAGAGCACATGTACACTAATGAACTGTCTCCACATTTCAGTAAAGCCTTTCCTTTTGGTTATTATCCAAACCAAGATTATCAAAAACTTTATAAGCCATCAATGTTTGTGAACACGTTGCAATGAAATCAAATCAATGCAAAGCAGAATAATTTGACTGATATCCTTGTTAGTTGCATTGCTTGTGTGATGTGATCCGAATCTGAATCCCTAATTTTTCCCAAGACAACAATGTTTCTGGGATTAGCATTAAACTCATTTATTGGAATAGATTAACATTTTAAGAATGTGTACAAGTAAATAAAATACTGGGATTGCTATCCTATTCTCACATGTTCAACATATTTTTAGAAATATGGCTTGAACATTTAGGTTTTAAAGTATCTGCTATTTTGCTCAGGATCAGGCTTTAAAAGAGAGTTCCTCTATTTGCACAATCGTATTGTACATCTTCTCTACTCCTAACTGGCTGTATTTATTATTGGATGCTATTTTTCAAACTACCTGGAAACTATCACAAGCACCTTTCTAAGACTTATCGAAATCCATCCATAGTTTGGCATGACTCATTTGGATTTGTACCTCAGTCCAGAAAGGACAAAAAGTCCTGTTTTCCCTGACGGGCTGAGATGGACGTCATTTTTTGTTCACTTATTAAAATTGTTGGCTCTTAATCCCAAATGAAGCACAAAATCAAACAAATAAGAAGCAGAGCAGGGATGAGAGGTCATGAACCAAGATTAGAGAAGAAATAAAGCATCAGAGATTGTTTAAAATAAATTATGAATAGACGGCTATAATTACTACACTTTAAAGCATGACTTCAGTGTGAACACTGCCTTGAAATCAGACTTGTGTAGTCCTAGCAATTTGTTTAATCAAATGAGTAGTGCGCCTTAAAAGGCCAGACTTTTCAAAAGTCCTAAATCGCATTTAGTTCCATTGCATTTAAATACTGTTTCTTCAAATGTGTGCTGTTCAAACTAGTTCCTGCTATGTTTAGGTGATTATGATAAAATCTACTTGTTTACCAGGTGTTTTAGCTTCAAAAAGGTGTTTATTAACAGTGTCTGGCTTTAAAACAGGGATTTCCATAGTTTGCTAATTAACCGTTATGAACCTTACCGAAACTGATGCAAGATAACCTTGCCAAAAAAATATTTGATAGTTAAACCTACCTTGACCAGGTTTAGAGACAATTTTAGGTCCTAATCTTGATAAACTATGCATTTTAACTTTCATTTTGTGGACTCAATTTCTATGGTAAAGATACGTCTTATACTGAAATTGGACAAACCCCTGGAATAAGGAAGTACTTGTTAGAAAGAAATAACAGAAATTCCGAAATACATGGAAATCTTTTGTGATTTTAGTACATTTTCAGAATCACACTCGTCTTCATTTTCTCATTAAACCGTTTTTTAGTTTGTTTTTCTTTATGTCTTCTCTTCATTAAACTCATACTAGACTTTTTTGTTGTCTCTGTGTCATTAAATGTAGATGATTAAATTATCGATTGCGTGATACTCTTTTTATAGACTGCGGTAATTGTTGTTTCTATTTATTACTCTGACTCTGGGGCTCTTCATTGTATCCCAGATGAAGTGGAAAAGTACCATGCCCTGCTGACTGCTATCTTCCTGTTTAGTAAACAGTACATGGAGGAGAATCTGAGGTATTTGCTTTTCTGTTGCCTGTTCCCTCTCTTTGTTTATTGCCAAATTATTGCTGAAAATCCTTCTGGCTAAAGATGCATCAAGTTAGATGGTTACATAGCTGTGGAGCCTTGAGTGTACAGGATCACTTTGTTCTTTTTAAGGATTCTTAAGTGAATATCCGGTGCAGTAGGAAAGAACGGATGGTTTCTCAGTATGCATAGTAAACAAAGTTATATATGTATAAAAAAAAAAAAGAAATACTTTTTTTTTTAGTTCACTGGGTTGTTCCTTGGTCAGAAGCCATAAGAACTGAAAGCATTGTCATGATCAGGAAATCTGTCCTCAACATGGAATGTCACCGGAAATTAGCGTACGTGATGAACACGGCAAAAGAACATTTTTAGACAGTCATTTCCAGTCATAGATGTAGATCTTGCAGAGTTGAGAGGCAACTTTAACAAGCTGACGTTCGATGAAACAATACTAAATATGGTATTTGGAAAGGTCACTCCATAAAGGTGTTTCTCCAAAAATTGAGAAGTAAATTAAGGAAAGCCAAATCAGTCATGCAGGAAATGACAGATGTATGATAATAGTTTTGTTAGTTAAACGTACACCACTATTGTGGCATGTTTTTGAAATGGATAAACTTGTAGTTAATGTCTTTCCCGCAAAATCTGTTAGGTTAGAGTGAAAGTAATACATTTTACATTTATAACCACTTGCAGTGAAGCCGCTCATTTTCATGAAAGTATCTGATGTCCAGATGCATCTTATCTACTTCCTGTTTATATGAGCGGTTTTAAAAGATGCACCCAGAGGTGCTGTGTTATCAGCATACATGCATGCAGATATGTCAGCACAGCAGAAATGAATTGATCTGAACACTCAGCCGTATTAAAGACCAGTAGACCCTGTAAGATAGGAGTTTATTGATACAGTACAGATAAAATGATTTAAAAGTTGACGTTTACAGTTTAGTTTGGCTTGTTTTAACAATGGAGGCCACTGTAGGACTTCCCTATAGGTTGTGAATCCTGGCATTTACTCACTAATATTTCCAAATCGAGGATTTTCGTCGACAGAAGGGGGTTGATAGTTCTCGTCCAGCCTTTGTTTTCCATTCAAAGTCTTGCTCCCTCTTTCTCTTTTTCTGTCGGAATGAACTTCAAATGTCCTCTTTTTGTAAAGAAGTACACTTTCTATTTAAGTACCTCTTTATACCACTGCGCCTTCTCTTATTTTAAATCTCCCCTTGGTACTGAAAGAAGCCAACATAGCTTCCTCTTCCCTTAATAACAGCATCCAAACCGAAGAGTGTTGTTGTCAGTGGGACCTGGCAGTGCTTAGTAGTGTTGTTACTGATTAAATTAAATTCTTATGGCCGATTAAGCAGAATTATTCTTCCTAAACTCACCAAGAGTTCATTCCAGACATATAGTCCAAAACAGTGAGAAGATGTTTATTGATGCCCGTTTCTATTAACTTTGATGGTGGTTAGTAAAAGAAACATTATGGAGGAATTTTCACATTCAGTTAAATGGGTTTGGTCACATTTCTTTTAGGGTTTATAGTCACTATAATTGTTTCAATGCTGTTTAGTTGTGCATCTAATTGTCTGTTTGAAGAATTAACTCTAGAATATTTTTGTTTATTGCTTTGCCAGTGCCAGTGTTTTATTGCTGTGTGGTATTAAGTGCTATACTTGTTAAAGCAATTACCTCTGCCGCTCCACATGACTTATTTTATTACTATTTTCCCCTTCCATTTTGACTCTCAAATTATAGTCTGACCCTACACTGACTCCTCTCTCCAGCAGAAATGTTATGGTGGGAAACTGCGTTAGTCATAACACTGTATAGCCAAAGCCAATGTCAGCTGTGTGATTTCTTTTAAGAGCTGGCAGAAGATTGAAAGTGTTCATTCTGCTACAACAAACTTCTTACTCAGGGGTTGAAGATCACTGAAGAACTGGGACAGCATCCCGATGTATGAAATGTGTCAGTGTGTGATTCCCCCCCTCAGCCACAAAGCTGGAAACACACAGACACGCTCTGACCTCAGCCGCATGGAAAGTCCCACTCAGTCTTTCCTCATCGCACAGGCAGGATTTTCCAGTTTAATTACTCCACTGCATTATTATTTCACATTAACTTGTAGGTTGGTTGAAAATGCATCTCTGCCTTGTTAAAACGTCCTCCTGCTCACACAGAGGTTGGTCTGGTTATCCCACAATTTAACACGATGGAGTGGGAATATAACCAAGTTCAAAACAAGACACTGGGGTGGATGCTGTTTTCACAGAGAAGTATTTTCAGTTTCATTGCTTTTGACTAGAGATGCATCTTGAAATGGTTTGGAAAGTTTCTTCTACCAAAATACTTTATATGTACACTATGATACCGACTTTTGATGGTCACCGATTCAATATTTAACTGTTCTAACTTGAAATGCTAGATGGAAACTTTCACTGATCCTGTGGAGAGTGTTTGGGGGAAAACTGTCATTACAAAAAGTGATATAAGTTTAAGATCTCATTGTTAAATAGTAGATATTTAATTTTTTTTGCAAATACAATAGGATATATACTTTAAAAACTTTGTTGTTTTTTCCTATTAGAGATTGATGGACCAGTTATTTTTTTCCTGGCTTTTGTGGCTTAAATATTTTTTTCCTGTTTCCTGTTCAAGTTCACTAATTACCTGCATTCAAAGTATTATTTCTGGTATGCTTACAGTGTACAATCATTAGTTATTTTAAATTTGGATAGCATGAGGTCTCGCCAGATGTTTGAGAGGAGTTTGCTGTCCCATTTTTATTTTGAAACAAAGATCAATGATCACTGTCGATATTTTAAACTTCCTTTAGTGTTTTCAGGTTAAAATTCATATTTGTGAACGCCAGCCTTAATCACCCCCAACAATAAAAGTTCCCAGAGCACTTTTGTTAGCATAACCAGTTTCACTTAATTTAGGTGAATTCACTGATCAAAAAATATTTTTAAAAACCAGCTTTCTTTAAAATCACTTAACAGAGAGAAGTAAACTGTAGTTCTACTATGATACAAAATCTCCAAAGTGCATTTAGAGTTAGATGCTTTCATGCTTTTTCCCTTAAACATCTAACCTGTAAACCTTCACTCTACTTGTTTTTAAGTGTTTTCACATTTACAGTCCAGTTCACTATGATATATGACTCAGATGCCTCTCACAGGCTGGAGAAGGTCTAAGCACTATTTAAAAAAAAAAAACAAAAAAAGAAAAGAAAAAGTAATTGTGCCAAACTGAATGCAACTTGATGCCGTTTGACTTCATCTTTTTTACCGTTTGTTTTACAGTTGTCTTACAGCTGTAAAGCAAGAGGCAGACAGCTCACTTCTTCCTCTAAATCATTGTGAGAACTGAAAAAAAACACAACCAGTCAGAATGAGGTTTTCAGGCTTATAAAACTGCTGCCTCAGTTTGGGTTTGCATCCGTTCATTAGTCACCTCTTAGTTCTCTTTCAAGTTTTTTCCACCATGATTTACCATGAAAAAAGAAAAATATGTTTAAGTGGATGGGTGCCTCCAAAATACCTCTTATTTTCATTCGTGCTTCGTTAGGAATATGAATATTGCTTTGAAATGTGCTTCTTATTGGTAAATAACTCACTGTCACTTCAAATGAAGTCAGGATTTTGACCCTTTGGCCTTTCAAATTCCAGAAATTTCTATCAACTATTATGATATTATCTTTTGTTTTTTCATTTTTTTCCCTTCTTTCTAAATTATTGTTCTTCTTTCCTTCAGGCCTGAGTTCACATCAACACCCCAGAAGTCTGCAGCTGCTATGATCTAAAAGAATACAGCTCCTTGCTGATCTGCTGAGTTCTGGTTTTTGCTTTCTGCCATGATGTCGTAGCTGAAGGAATCCTGTCTCTCAGATCCCATTTCCTCTTTTGAATTTGACCTTGTGTTCAGCATCACCAATCTCCATGCCTGATGTGGTGATTTCTAACTAAATTGTTGTCAGCGCCTCTTCTGGTGCAATGAGTGGCCTGCAGCATGGCAGCACAGGCTCAGAGCGAGACCTTCAGTCCGCTGCATCTTCTGTTAGCCTCCCCTCTGTTAAAAAGAACTCTAAAAGGCGCCGTCTGTCCCTCCACTCGTTCTTCGGACGGAGACTCCGACCAGAACGGGACTCCAAACGGAAGTCCAGGACTCTGTCATCCGGTGTGGACGGCGTTGTCACCCTTGAAAGCGTGCAGACTGAGACCGGGCTTGACAAAACCTCCACCCAGCCTCCATCGGACGTAGCATCAACATCAACAGGGTCGGGGACTTCGTCAGAGTTGCTGGAATGCCCTCTGTGCCTGCTTCGCCATACCCGGGACCGCTTCCCAGACATAATGACCTGCCACCACCGCTCCTGCGCAGACTGCCTTCGCCAGTATCTGCGCATTGAGATCTCAGAGTCCCGCGTCAACATCACCTGCCCCGAGTGCTCCGAGCGCTTCAATCCACACGATATCCAGATGATCTTGGGGGACCGAGCCGTCATGGAGAAATACGAGGAGTTCATGCTGAGGAGGTGGCTGGTGGCTGAACCAGACTGCCGCTGGTGTCCTGCCCCCGACTGCGGGTAAGATTGTGTGGTCTGCAGAAAAATATTGATCAAAAACTTTTAAGAAAAATGTCCTTTCTGTCTCTCAAACACAAGATTTTCATTTAAAATATAAAAAACAAGGGGAAGAAAAATTGTAAATAAAGTGCCATATAAAGGATTTTAGAACCCTTGAACTTTTTCACCAGATATTTTCTGACCAATTTGGTGTTTTAAGTGATAGACGAGCATTTGAGACAGAATGTTGAAAGAAACTGAAATGTGCCTGAAATTTTGTGGTGGATAAAGCCTAACAATCATAAAACATGTTTTAGGCAGCAGCATACTAAAGGGATGCACAGCTAGATGAGGCAAAATATGGGGCAGCAACACAAAACAGACCTGAAAGACCTTCAAAGAACAGGTTTATTCAATACAAAGAAAAGGAAACGACACTCCTTTTAAGCATCGTCCTTTAAAGACTTGGACAGAAGTGAAGTTATGAGTACGGTAGGGAAGCGCAGGGACGATATCTGTAATGATTCTGAGCTCTTTTCTCTCTGCACTTCTGACAGCTTTAGCTTAGTAGCTAAAATGTCTTAAACTGGTGCATCAAAGGCAGTGAAACCACCCGACATGCCGAACATATTAATAGTTACAGAATTTACATGCATTTCATCTGTAATGCATACTATCTGCTTTTGCATTTAAGTATTCCTCAAATTAAGAGATGTTGCAGCGATGATTTTGATATTATGTTATTTAACCTCCATTAATAAAAGTCTGACGCTGACAGTCGCACAAACCCATATTGGAAGTATTTTAGGTTGTGACTCCAAAACTGAAAAAAAGAGGGGGAAAAGAAACTTTGACAACTCTTAAAAGGTACAGTTAAGGTTTGACACAAAAAGATTTGCACCATGTGTATTTAACCCATAAAAAAAATTAACTTTTTAAAATATATGTAATCATAACACAGTAAAACAAAACTTTAGCCTGTCATTTGGCTATGTAAAATTTGAACTCATCCCCCAGTTAAAAATAACTCAGAGTTTCAATAGAGCTGTTTTATTTTTGTAAGAGAAATGAGTCATCCAAAAAAAGATGTGAGCAGGATGTGCACACTATCATTCTGCTGATGATAATCTGTCCCATTGTTGTAAATGTTGTGAAAATATGCTCTAAATATCTGGTCACACCAAGCATGAAAATGAACATCAGAAATGTAGCTTAGATCAATTAAAAATGTGTATTTTGTTATTATAAGTAATATACTAAGTAAAAATAAGCTGGTAACTGCAACATAAAAGTGTTTAAACTATTAACTTCTATCAGTTTAATCAAAAACTAAAGCCTGGTTAAACAAAATTTACCACTTATGTTATCAGTGCTTAAATTAGACATAAAATCAATTTATTTACCAATTAAATTATGAGGCTCGTCTCACCTGAAGCTTTGCTAACTGTTAGGTTGGGTTTTTATGTCCTTAACATGCTGCTGAGAGGACAGAGTTCAGGTCAGTTTGGGGTCTTATTTGTTTGGAGCCCTGAGAGATTCAGCAGTTTGGTCACAGTGAGCCAGATTGTGACTAACACAGAGCTGACCCTGCTCAGCTTCACCACAACAGACTGTACTGTTTGGACATAACAACCACTGCACACACAAAGCACTTTTGCTGCTCCACTACACTTGGCTCCTTCTAACCATCCATCCTGATTTGGTCAGAAAATTCCCACCCTATTGAGATTTCCCCTTAACCTCAATATACTTTGTATACTGGATTTGTTGCATCAACAGCACCAAATTAATGACCCTTGGTCAGCTTGGTGGGATTCGTCTAATAACTTTGGTTCGACTCCCTGCTAAACCTTTCACTGATTTAGGTTCTCTCCCTTTTTAATTGTCACATAATTGTGGTTTAAAGTTATTAGGCGTTGTTTCCTTGCCGAACAAGATTGTTGACTGATAAATGCTATCTTTACCTGAATTAAAAGTTTGACCGACTTGATAGTGAGGTTCTTCTACCTTTTTGTTAGAGCGTTTGCATGTATCCCTCGTATTAACTTAGATTGTTCGGCAGTGATAGTTTTATATAGGAATTCTGTTTTATTTTTCAAAGTTAAACTTTTTTAACTCGTTCTTAGGGTGGGAATATTAGTTGGCAAATTAAAATTTTTCTTTTTTTAAATCAGATGATGCTACTTTAGCAGCAAATTTCAGATGACGTCAAGAATGTGCTTCTTTTTTTTTTTCCCCTCCTGCCAAGGACATATTATTGTAAATTTCTGTTTCTATCCCTTCTAATCCTTGTGTTATTAGTGGCATTTTATTCCATGACGTCAGTATTATGCAGACAAGACCAAACACTGGTAATAGCCTCAGGGATAATAAAAGGGGCTGTTTTCTAAAAGGAATAAAACTGAGAGTTTTCTCTCTGCATCTCAAAAAAAAAAAAAACAAATGGAAGATTTTCAAATGTCTTTACATTTAGATATATTATGTTTAAACCTTCTCTCATCGCTAGCAGCAATCCAGTCTGCTTTGGAAGGCTATTACTTCAGGTTTTGTTGATGTTTCAAAGTCTGCAAAAGAGTAACTTCAGATTAGAGGCAGACTTGCAACCAGAGTACAATGTGCTTCCAGATGTTGGGTGTAAATCACTGCTCACTGGATCTGGAGCCCTCAGCTAGTGTTAGCACAGTTATGATAGGTAAATACCTAATGCTTATCAGGCAGCTGTTACTGGCAGGTCTTGATAAGTGTGGTCAAAAAGTATTTGCATTAATTGGCTTTACTTACTGTTTGCATTATTTATACCTGAAACAATTCAAATTTCTCCAGCAAAAGCTCTATCAACTTCAAATATTTGAACTTTGAAAGTCACTTTTACTTTACTGCACATTGCTGCACCCAAGTTATCTTCATGCAGCTGTTAATGTGTAACAAGTTTGGGCCTCGGGTGAAATTGTTTTACCTTAACCCAGTACATGGGAAAGCTGCTGGATGAACAGAGTAGGAAATGAAACCGAAGAGGAATTAGATTTGCATGCAGAAACGTGTGGGAAAACATAAGGAAATGAAGACGTTAATATATGCATTTGGAAATCTTCCATCTGCTTGTTCATCTTTTACACAATATGTCATCAGTTTGCTCACCAGCATGTTAGTAGAGCTGTTTGGAAACTGTCTAGACAGACTGTCATTTTATCCATATGTGCAAACACGCAACCCTCATTTCACAGCTGTGAAATATTTAAGGAATTTTTGCAAAATAAAAATAGCCGATCAGCACAACAGATTATTAGGTTTATTGTCCATTTTGTGTTGTTTTCCTCTGGAAGTTTCTTTTTCATTTCTTATGAAGAAAAAGGAAGCTAGTAGCTGTGGCGAAATCATTGAAGCTCTGTTTCACCATGATTATGAAAATTATAGTCCTTAAGACGCAGCTTAAAAGGATGAGTCAGCTGGAGAACACCTTGTTCCTAATTCTACTGAACTGTTTCAAAAAACAAACTTCTTTTCAAAACTTAAGAGCTTTGTATTTCGACTGTTGTTTAAATTTTAGCTTTACTTTTCATATTTTATGGGTATTTTCCTGATTTAATCCTTCTGATTGTAATCGTCTGATCACCAACTGAGTCTTAATCTCAGAAATGCAGTCAGAGCTGCTTTTGTGGTTTCAGCTGGCATAACATGTGTAATACACTAAATACTTTGTCAGAATTGCATTTTTTTTATTTGAGTGGACTTTTATCTTAGCTGAGATAAATTCAAACATTTTCTAGAAATATTTTAAGTAAGAAACAGTTCAAACACCTTTTGTTGTCTATGTCAGCGTTTTTATATTAGAAAACAATAACAAAACATGAAAAACACGTTCAAATTACATTTGGTTATGAACCCAAATATTTGGTCAAACCAAATCCAGGTCAAATCCGTTCCAGCCCAATTTGATATTGTTATCAAAGTCATATTTAGTTACATGCAGTCCACTCCCATGTTAGCTGGGTTACTGCTTTAAACCCACATTCTGCTCTGTGCTTCCTTTCAGGTATGCTGTCATTGCTTTTGGCTGTGCCAGCTGTCCAAAGATCACCTGCGGCCGTGATGGCTGCGGCACAGAGTTCTGCTACCACTGCAAACAACTGTGGCATCCTAACCAGACATGTGACACAGCACGGCAGCAAAGAGCCCAGAGCCTCCGGCTGAGGAACTTCAGGTCATCGTCCCTGAGCTACAGCCAGGAGAGCGGAGCAGCAGGTAACACGGATGGATGGATGGATGGATGGATGGATGGATGGACGGACGGACGGATGGATGGATGGATGGATGAAATTCTTCTGACTTGTTCTTTCATGACATGATGCTTTATTGGTCTGA
>JAUZNJ010032356.1:0-38848 GCA_034780135.1 Jordanella pulchra | reverse complement strand
TTATCCAATAGGAGGCTTGTACCTATTTGCTTAGTTAAATCCAGGTGGTGACTTTTATTTTGGCCAGGCAGTGTATAATGACTGACTCTCCAAAATAAAAATAAATAAACTAAACTGGGAAAAATATCTCTCACCCCTGTTCTGATATCCACTGACCAATGAAATACAGACTGAAGAGACAATACTAGTTTTTACTAAGAACTCCAGTGAACGCAAGTTTATAAAGATAAATGGCCAAAACACTCTACACACCATTCAGTAATTCGCCAAGTCCCATTCACACACCCTGGGGCACATCGGTACCACTAGGCTCTATAAGTGTCTTGCCTAAGCAAACCCGCCTAAAATGGACAGAGCCGGGATTCAAACCGGCAACACTCTGGTTATAAGACAAATGGTCTACATCCTGTGTCACTGTGATGCTTGAGAAGAGGGGAGTCATGTTGGTGGCTCTGTCCAAAGACATGTTGAAAACGATGCAGACGAGACATCTTTTTATCAGTACATGGCACAAAGTTGCTGTCAAAATATCGTGTGGTATCAATGAATCTAATCGGCCATAAATAACATTCAGTGCCTTAGTTTAAATGTTTTTTAACATTGTTGTTGCCCCTGTAAAAGATAGAAGACCACAGAAGCATTTCCTTTTTAATATTGATGCATTGAGAAAGCAAAACTTCCCTGGTGTTGCACAACATTTCCTTTACCAGAAGACCCTCAGTAAGATGCAGCACTTGAAGCAGGCATAACCACAAGAGTCATCAGTTCCTCAGAAAGTCAGTGCATAGCTTAATGAAAAAAAATAAAATCACCTCCAAATAAACAATTCACCTTAAGTTTAACTATCCTCTTTACAATATGGTTTCACTAACAGTTAAGTAAAATCTATATTTTAAAATAAAGCATTTAGTACATTCCAGAAAGTATATTTAGAGTTGCTGAGTTCAGACAAACATGTGCAGACTATGGAGCAGAGATGAGTCACAGTGAACCAGACTCCAGACTTAAGGTTAAAAAAGTATACCTATTTTTTTACACTGGAGTATGATCCTTTTTTTGTTGTCTTTGGTAACCTGCACCAACATTCTAAGAAACGGAAGTCTCTTGTGGTTTTGCCAGTTCCAAATAAATATTTTCTTTAAGGGTCATCTTACAAATCATGTTACAAAGGTTTTTAAAGAACGTTTCCAAACTAAGAACATCTGTGTTTCATTTGGATCACTGTTGCTTTTTTTGCAATCTTTTTTAAAACGTTTACAACATTGTTATTTAGCCTTGGTTTACACTAGTGTTTGTCAATGGGGAGTTCTTCTAGGGGGTGCTTAGAGTATGACAGGAGATGCTGGGAGGAATATTTTCATATGGAAGGCATTGTGCCTCTGCTGCAAGGCATTTGCTTGAAGGTCAAGTTTATAATAAAGATGCAAAACAATACCAGTTTAAAACTTTGGTTTTCTACAACATTAAAATGTGTCCTGCACTTCACTCTTCTTCAGGTAAACAAGATGTCAGAGTATAATTTATATGATCCATAGATATATACATCATGGCATTTATAGGTTGATTCAAAGTGGGCAAATTGTAGCTGCTACCTCCTGTCCAAAGCTTCTATTCATTCACCTTTCATGAACACTATCCAGGGTAGGAAAGGAACTATGAAAGGACAAAAAAGCTGAAGTCGGCTTTTAAGATTTGATTTGGAAAATGACCATTCCACCTCTTTTTTTTCAGCTTGTGCGCACATCACTTTGAATCATATTGCCGCTGTAATGTGCTCTAAAAATTAACTTGACTTTCCTTAAACAAGATTGGGATATATGATAGCTTTATCTGATCTGATGTGGATCTCAAATTTTGATAAACCGTGATTTCTGGACCCCCTTGAGGCTGCTCCTACTCAAACAGTATTGTAAAAGTTTAAACCTGAACTAGATTATTCTACTTTAATAGCTGTTTCTTTAAAACACAGTTTGGGATTTGCAAACCCTTTGTCTGATTGGTGAAAGTTCAATAAAGGCCAAAAAATATTGTAAAAAAACAAAAAACAGATGATCATTCGTCTTGACTTCAGTTTAAGAGAACACACAGTTATGACCAACACCAAGATTTGTTTATGGAGAAATAGGGTAAGAAATATAGCATTTGGTTCTTAATTTCCTAATGTCATATTTAAAGAAAAGTTGCTTAATGGAGGTTCTGATTGTGCTGGAAAGAAAGATTTTTACTCATAACTTTGTTTAAACACCTATAATGAACACAACACAAGTTTAAAACATAGGCAAAAAAATAATACGGTAGAAATCAGTGTTGGGTTAACCTTTTCAAGTCATCAGGAATATTGTGCAGAAGACATATTGTGACCAAAAGCCATAGTAAGAAAGCCAGTGTCTATGGTCATTTAACAGGTGGGTTACAGACCAGATATTTCTTTCATCTAATGTTTTAAAAAAGGGACTCTCTAATTAAGGTGACATATCTGGTATTCCACATCAGGGTACTCTGGGTACATGAGTTTCTAGAAGAGCAAAACATGTTAGAGAAATACAGACAGCTTATTTGACAGTTTTCCATTCTGAAAATCACATTTCAGTAGGAATTTTATACCAGCCCAGAGGAAACAAAGTCATATGCTATTTTTGTTTAGTAAGAACAATTCAAGCCTGCTGTTTACACAAATTAATTTAAGCTTTAATTTAAATCTTTAGCTGTTCTTTTTTGGCTACTGTTTGGCCTCCTCAATTTAAGCTTAACATTGGTTGCATTTTTTAAAACATCTGCTGATACAATTTCACATTGCTTTTTCTCCCATGGTATCTATTAAATCTGTTTTACATTCAGCATTTGGCCTTTTAAAGACTATTGTTAATAAATACAGAAACAATATTAATCAAAACAGCATCAATAACTAAAAAATATATCAATAATGATACTAATAGTCCAATAATTAATAATAATAGTTAATAATGATAGTAATAGTAATAATAATAATAACATTCAGTGTAAGTAGCATGCACCTTGTTTGATGGGGAGTGGTAAGGAACCAGGATAGGGGATAGTGGGACACTAGCCTAATAAAGGTTGACCATTACTGGCTTACATAAGTACTTCATACATTGAACAACCTTCCAGTAAGAAAAAAAGGAAGAAAGAACTTGTTCAGAAATTTGCTTGACACTGTCCTCTGGTGTTCAGAATCTGCTATTGAGAATTTATGAGGCTGTAAAGTGAAGCAGGTATTTCTATAAAGATCAACTAAATTATATTTATATTGTGCCATTTCACACTCATGTAATCTTAAACACCTTAAAAATGTAAGTTCAATCAAATCATAAAGATAGATTGGTTAGAAGTTTTCTATCTAAGGAAACGCAGCAGATACATGAACTTTGCAGAAATCACTCCTGGATGAGGGGGACAGTGGAGGGAAACTTGCATTTTTTTTGTTGATTTTGCAGCAATCCCTTATACTGAGCATGCATGTAGCAACGAACAAAGCACCAGGCCAAATGTAGCTATTATGAGAGACAGCATAGAGAAGTCAGAAGTTGAACTAATAAATATTGCAAGATTGGAGATTAGAATTTCAATGAAGCAGTGTGATTAAAAGTGGTCCCTACGTCCTCCAGCAGCCTAAGACAATAGCAGTATAACTACTTCAACTTTTATTAAACAGTTTTATGTCTAGTTCTAAAATTAGACAGGCTGTCTGCCAGACAGACGGATGGACATACAGAGAGATAGATATGTGTCAAGGTGCACACTACAGAGGGCCCGGGCGGGATTTGTCCCAAATCTAATCCCGCCCAGGCCCTCTGTAGTGTGCACCTTGCCACATTTGGCGTTGTTGGCAGGATCCATGCCGCTATGCCGCTAAAACGGTCCATGGATTTTAAAATGAATTGTGGCAGCCTGCGGGGAGCACGAGGACGTGCTTTGGAAAAGAGGGGGAGAGATGTGACAGTGTGGGGTCCTTTTACTATGCCTCCAACTGATGATGCTCCTTGGCTACTTGGCCAAGAGGATATCCCTTTGGCCGACTGGTCAGTGCGTGTGACTTTCACCCGGGAGTCTTAGAATCAAATCCCGCCCAGGCCCTCTGTAGTGTGCACCTTGCCACAGACAGATAGATGAACTCCATTCTATCATATTGGATCAGCTGAAGACTGCATTTTGTGAACCTCCTTATAGTCCAGCATTGAAGAAACAGGAACCTGTTGCTAAAAAAATAAAAAAATATACCTAGCTAATTATTTCTAATATTTGCATTAAACATGCAAATTCATGTCTTTTAAAGGAGCTAAATTATGTAACTATTTAGAGGTAATGCTCAGATTCCTAATAACTGTTTCAATATAGATAATAAAAACATTTATGTTTATGATTTATGATGGAACAAGTTAAATAAAGGTGGCTGTGTAAACATTTTCTTTTTAAAATTATTAATTCTGATTATTTAATTTGTTTAAATATTCTGTATTATTATCATTGTAATAGTCATTATTGTCTCCTTGACAACAGTTCTTAACACAAAGATTTTATGAGCACGTCAGCCTCTCTTGTTTATGAAGGGTTGGGAAAGAATTCAGGGTGTTTTAAGTGGTTGAAATACACAGCATGTGTTAACAGCACTAAAGACATAGAACAGGTATTTCTAAAATGCAAGCTTATAGAAGAATTACAGCATAAGATTAGAGTTAATGTTACATCTATTTCTGAGTAGAGATTGACTGACTGCAGTTTCTTTTCAGGCTGATGTTGATAATTTTGATATTAGCCTAATAGATCCCCAATATGTCCTACCAATATTTATGGGCCAATATTGCTTTTCCTTCCTCCATTTACATGAAAAAAATGACAGAATGATAGGAAATGTCTCACAAGTCTTAATTGAAACAAAAAAGAAACATTTATTAACAAATGATTAATCATCAATAGCAGATGGAGGGAGTGGCAATGCATGTGCTTCACTTGATCTTGATCACTAATAAATCGGCCAACTCTTTGACACATCGGCTGATGGCCTTTAAACACATTTTTATTATTATTTCTTTGGATAGCCACAGCATACTGCTGCTATTCTTCCTGGATTACATAAAAGATGAAAAGAAATAAATAATTATCCTAACAGACCTCCTAAGCTGTAATCTCTGAAGCTCTTCCAGGTACAAGCCACATTAGTTTACTTTTTCAGGTATTGCTACCCCTCCAATGTCTCGGGAGGTTTGCAGTGGTAATTTTATTAATATTATGAATTATACACTATGCTGTGTGAGAGGACTATAACCTTGTTCTCTAACCAACTTTTTATATTTTGGTCTACACAGAAGAGTGTTATTGTTGTAGGTAATAAAATTACTTGCAGTAATATCAGCACATTAAATGACTTATGAAGTGGTGTAGAAGTAGAATAGCTGAACATAAGATTCTCCTGTTTTGTCAAAGGTTTTAGAAATAATGGATCATTTCCTTCTACTTGTCAATTATGTGCTATTTTTCCTTTATTAATAAAATCAAATTCAACAGAATAAAAACAAACAAAACGTTTTGGTGTGACAACCTTTCAAAGGTTCAATGGGACATAAAGCCAGCTGTAATGTCTTTTATATAGATATAGCATGGATTTAATTGTAAAACCTGAAATCATTAATTATTATTATTAACTCGGTTCCTTTAGTCTGTGGCAGACATTATCCCAACAGGTAGCTTTACATCTATTCTAGAACCTACATATTCAAACAAATACGTACATTTATACATCAGTATTGAAAGACCTTTGTTTTATAAGAAAACAAACCCTTTTTACTCATTGGTCTTTGAACGTCACCGTTCATTTTCTATTCTTTGTGTTCAGTGCACTCCGCTTGACCCTCAGTATGTACACAAACCACACCTCACCAATTGGCTGAAATATAAATGTGCAAGAAAAGCCTCCTTTGTTCCCTAGTTACTTTCCACCGATAAGGCCTCTTAATTTTGGGTGGATACCTTTAAAAACCACAATATGACTCAGATCTAAATTGTTTTTTTTCTTTACATAAGGTTTGCACCTGCTCATATAGTTAACTTGTTTGTTATATGATATAAACACGGAAACTGTTCTTTGGCTGCTATTGTCACAGCGAATATAAGAGCAGTTCTCATGCTTTTTCTCTCCAGTAATTAATTTCCAACAGTGAGCATCTTTGGACTTTAAGGAGACACACACTAACCTTAGAAGGTAATGTCTTATAACTATTTTATCTATTTAATTTGCTGCCATGGATGTTAAACTCTGCTGAATAGGATGAGTTATTGAAAGTAGGTGTCAGAGAGTATCCTAACTCATCGTTTCCTTTGCTTTTAGCCATGGCTTTCCAGTCTAATGTGGTCAACACTCAACCTACAAATGTCAGACAGTACACTGTGACCACTGCACGTTCTTCAGAGTGGAGTACAAGCGTGTGCGACTGCTGTGATGACTGTGGCATCTGTACGTGGGTTTTATTGGATTTTAAAAGAAAACTGGTAGCACTTACTTTTCTGTAGTCAAGTTGAAGATATATTTAACCTGTGTTTCACCTAAAGGTCTATGCGGAGCATTCATCCCATGCATCCTTGGTTGTAATGTGGCTCAGGACAACGGAGAAGCCTGCTGTCTACCTTTTCTCCCGGGAGCAATGATTGCTTTAAGAACAAGCATCCGCCACAAGTACAACATTGAAGTGAGTGTGGAAAAGCCGTTAGATAAAAAAAAAAAAAAAACAAAGATCAATGTCAAGATGGTATACATTCTTAACACGTTTTTATTTCTGAAGAGTCTTTTTGTAGGTTTAAGACCTAAAGTATTTTGATGTAACATTGAAATGAATTGGTTGTTCTGTAATTGTAATGATCTTTTTGAATTCTAGGGCTCCGTGTGTAGTGATTGGGTGGTCATGTCCTGCCTGCCTTTATGTGGACTATGTCAGATGGCACGAGAGCAGAAGATGAGAGGATAAACAGATCGCTGACTAATTTATAATGAAAACGAGTTGGAGTTTGTATTTTGGTCTGATCTGAAACTTGTTTTTTTAACATCTCTTAACAATAAACATATTTTGTATCACTCTAATATTCATTACTATTGTGGAACATTACATTTATTTTCTTATCTAAGAATGTAAAGAATCAAAGGTGGAGGAAGAAACAAAGAAAGTTAAAACCAAGTTAAATGACTGATGGAAGCATTTTTTCACAGAAATAGAAGGGTAGCTAAATTTAAAGCAGTATTGACCTTTCCTTTTGCCCTGATAGTCTAGAACATTTTAAGATTCATATTTATTTAAGTATACAAAAATAAAATCATAGAATGCTATTTTATTTTCATTTAATCATATTTCAATAACACCTACAATTTTCATTATAGGAATATTTTTCTCTATTTGTACTTGCACAATCACCAGTATTTCAATAAAACAAGAAGGAAATTGTGGGTTGATTTTTTTTTTTTACATGACGATATGGAGCTGAAAAAGGAATTGGGCTGCAACCATCTTCTTCTTTCTGATTAAATACGTGCTTTTAAATCACATTGTGGAAGAACTCTCTGCAGGGATGAGGTGAGAGAAACCGGTTACATTCAAACAGGTAAAGTGTGCTAATAAGCTTGGAATATTTATATTATCGTCAGTCTGAAACACTAAATGAATTTAGTAATATAATTTGTTATGTACTCTAAAGTGCATAGGTATCTGCTGTGGTTACCGTCACCTCCTGAAAGTAGGCATCGACTGACATGAGATTTTTGGTGGATTTTGTAACAATCAGCGAAACTTATTTATTTATTTTTTTATATATTTTTTATAGTTAATGTATTTGGTATTTTTACCAAATACAATTTTACACTTAAATAATGTAATCTAAAGTTAATCAAGGTTATGATAACTCAATAAAAAATGTAATTCTGAAAAGAAGAAAGTTAAAACATCAGTCTAACATCAGTTAAATTCAGTAGAACTTTTTGCGCTTATTGCACTGAATATTTATAGGATTATGCTGTTCCCTCTTTATTGAGTAATGTTGGAAGTCCAAAGAACTCGTATTAGGTGGATAATTAGTCATTCTATCTTTGTGGCCATACTGCAGTTAGCTGCTAAAAAGACAGATTAAGTGTAGTTTTAAAACAGCAATAAGACTAATGGGGGTTTCCTCTTTAGATTCCATGACAACTGTCCATGTTTTTATCACTTTTTAGACTGCAAGTGTGTCTTCCTGATTTTAGTAGGACAAATAAAATTTTAAAAGAGTGTAGTAAAGAATGTGGGAGGGGAAATGCTGTGCTACTCCCTGCTCTAAACGTTCAGGGAAAACGTCACCTTAGCACTTTCCCTGGAAATTAAATGTTATACATAAGACATAAAATAACTTACTAACTGAAAATACTGGTGTAGCTGAATATAAGTAATTAACTACGCCTAGCTCAGGGAACAAACTCTCAGTTAATTTATCTATGAAGAGCAAACTGTTCAGGGAGGTGAGCCCCAAAAATAAAGTTAAAACCAAGGCAGCTTTTTTTTTAGTTTATGTGGATTAAAAACGTTCTTTCATCTGATGAGTTTTCTCAACCATTGTTGATCTGGCTCAGGAGAGATGTTCAGTCATATACAAGAACTTGTAAACTTCTTAGGAAATGACTGGGTATCGGGTATGAGTTTCTTTTTAACTGAAATCTGAGGCATCCTCCTCTTTTTAAAGTTGTTTTTTTTTTGTAAGTGACCTTTTACCTCAAACCAGGATTTTTATCTGTCTTAACTATGGACATTTTATTTATCAGAGAAGAACCCCTTACTATTGCACAACCTAGTCTTGTTCTAAAAAGACGTCTCTTCTGGGTAGAGTCTTCTAGCAAGACACCAAACATTTCTCGGTGATCCAGGCCAACAGTGCCATTACAGGACTCCAATCTGCATGTACATTTGGAGGGAACAGCTTCTCAAAAAAAGCTTTAAAATCTAGCATTTTTTTCACTAGCTTTGAACTAAGAAAGCCCTTTGAATAAATAGTTAAACATTTTCAAATACAGAAAATGATGTCTGGTGGTCTTTGTTTTGAACCCCATTAAAGTTACCATGTCCTTGCTGACTGAGAAGCTTCACCACCAGGGGGGTGTAAAAGAAGTATTATGTAGACTGCAGTTGTATGAAGGACAGGAAGGAAAAGATGAGAGGAGGCGTTGGCTTCTAAATGTAATAAAAAAAGAGGAAACTTCTTCTTTATGAACAGGGTGCAAGTTTCCAGAGATATAAGACCTTATAATCGATGACTGGACTCTACCCATAAACAAGAAACAGGTAAAACTGAATTTTATCTTTGAGCTACCTTCTGTAAAGCATTGTATTTAGTAGTCTGATATGAAAATGCTCTCTGTTCACAGAGTTCTTCTTCTCTTGACCCGATAGGGAACCTTGAAATCTCGTCTTTCATTACACCATAACTGACAACAAAGCAGCTAGAGATCTTTAAAGTCTCCATTTGTGGTTGTGAACTAGAAAAAAATGGCCACTCTGTTTTATCAAGTAACACTGTTTGGAGTTATTCTCTGTGCTATTCAACACATCTGCAGCTACAGCTATAATAGCTGCATTGGAGATCCATACTCAAACATGACAAGTTTCCACTGCTACAATCGACACCAAAAGGAAATGTCCGGCATAGTAGACGACCTCCCTGGATCTGCTGTCAATCTTACAGCTTCTTTCAACACTATTGAGATCATTCCCAACAACAGCTTTGCTCATTTACCAAACTTGGAGTACCTCAGTTTAACTCAGAACAAGCTGACATCGATTGATCCTTTGGCTTTTCAGAAACTGTATCACCTTAAGTATCTAAATATGTCATTTAACAATTTATTACAGCTCAGTCCTTTACTGTTTAATGACCTGCATAGCCTCACCTCCCTCTCGCTGGCAAACAACAATTTAACGATATTGCCTGAAGAGATTTTCTCCAGTGTTGTTAATTTAGAAGTTTTAAACATGAGGAACAACCATCTCACAGATTTTTCTATGGTTGTAAAGTCTGTATTACATCTAACAAATTTAACATTGTTAGACCTTTGCTTTAACAAACTGACTTCACTCAGTGATTTAAATACATCGCTATCACCGTCTTTGAAGTTGTTATACCTATGCAATAATAATCTGCACACTTTGGGATGTAACTCATCCCTCCTCAGGTTCATCAAGGTGCTTGACTTGTCGTTCAATTCCAAACTTCCTTCAAAAGCTTTACAAGGAGTGGATCTAAGCAACGTTAAGTGGCTGCATTTGGAGTCAACGGGTGTAAAGGCGGTGGAGTTGTTAAATATCAGCAACATCAATGCAGGTCATGTTGTTTTCTCAGGGATGGGCCTTAAGAATAACCGTCTTCTTATGGATTTATGCATTTCGCTGAGAAGAAAGCTAAAATGGATTAAAAATGTAGATTTAAGATATAACGACATCAAGAGTATAAATAGTTCTACCTTATCCTTCTGCCCAAAAATCACTGGAACCTTAGATTTATCCAACAATGAGCTGAAAAAAGTAAACTGCCTGGACTTTTTAAACAATCAAACCAGTATCAGTAAGTTTAATGCAGAACATAATCATCTTACTTCAATACCAACTTGTATAAGAAAAATTGGGACTGATTTTATTAGTTTAAAAGAATTGAGCTACCGTTACAATCGAATCCTCACAGTCAATAGTAATGCTTTCAGTCACATGCCAAATATTGAGACGCTAAAGCTCAACATAAATAATGTAGCTTTTCTCCATCGCCATTCCCTAAAAGGTCTAAAAAGACTTAAGACCCTGCGGCTGGACAATAACCTCCTCACTGATTTGTTTAACGATACATTTAGAGATAATCACAACCTGCAAATCCTCAATCTACGCAACAATCGCATTTCTGTCATATTTAATGGGACCTTTATGAACTTAAAACATTTAACCACTTTGGACCTGGGAGGTAATAAGATCTCCCATTTTCAGCCATCAGGCCTTGATGGGTTAAAAAGCCTCTCAAAATTCTACCTAGATGGAAACAACCTAAAACAGATTGACTCCTCATACTACAGTGCTTTCCAAGACACTCTTACAGTGCTGGATTTACAAAAAAATCTGATTAATTACCACTTAGAAGTTACAATTTCACCATTTGAAAAACTCAGAAAACTCAGGAATCTGAAACTCGACAGCCAGAGAAATCATGGCCTCGTGCTTTTACCCCAAAATTTTTTCAAAGGACTCTACTCGCTAAAATCTTTGTACCTTACCAACAACCGCATATCTATTCTTAAGCCCGAAGTTTTTGATGATCTGAAAAGCTTAGAGTTCCTCACACTGGATAACTGCTGCGTCGGAGTAGCCAAATTACAACCAGGCGTCTTCAAGAATCTTAGAAATTTGACCAGGTTGGTAGTAGAAAATATGGGAATTCAGAACTTCTCCAAAGAGGTTTTTGGGAATCTTACACAGTTACGCATTCTTCAGCTAAATCGGAATGTGATGCAGAGCATTTCTGTAGATGCACTTGAGAGCCTACCTAGACTCCAGTATCTTGACATACGGGATGTCCCTCTTAGCTGTGCCTGCAAAAACAGGTTCCTGCAAAATTACACAGTGACTAACCCAAAAGTTCAGGTCATCTATCTGTACGCAATGCCCTGCCAACAGAATAAAACTGTCAAATTTCACAACTTTGACACCAAAGTTTGCTACATAGATCTAGAAATGTATATGTTTTTAATCACTGCAGCTGTAATCTTTCTGTTTACAGTCTCTCCTTTAGTTTATGTCAAACTATACTGGAAAATGAGGTACAGCTATTACGTGTTTCGCTCCTGGTTTAGTGATCAATGGAATAGACTCAGAGAGAAGGAGGAGCAGTGCAAATATGATGCATTTATTTCCTATAATTTCTCGGATGAAGAATGGGTCATGAACCAGTTGCTGCCTAACTTGGAGGGAAATGGATCGTCGTTTAAGCTCTGCCTGCATCACAGGGACTTTGAGTTGGGTCGTAACATCGTGGACAACATCGTCACTGCAGTTTACAGCAGCAGGAAAACTATTTGTGTGGTAAGCAAGAACTTTCTACAGAGTGAGTGGTGCTCATTGGAAATCCAGCTTGCAAGTTACAGGCTATTTGATGAGCACAGGGACGTTCTACTGCTTGTGTTTCTGGAGCCGATATCTGACAGACAGCTGTCATCCTATCACCGCATGAGAAAAGTTATGTTAAAAAAGACCTATCTTCAGTGGCCGGACTCTGACTGCACGAATCCTTCACAGGCCCAAGAGCTGTTCTGGAATCAGCTTCGCAGGGCAATTAAAGCAAGCAGTGCACTGGAAACAGAAGAAAAGGAGACAGACGAAGACTTTCCTCCTGCCAGCAAAAATAATGGAACTTATGAAAAACTGTTGTCGGATGAAAATGATTTTCTACCTTGAAAAGATTATTTTTTTTATACCAATTCTCTTTCCAGACAAACAACCACTAGTATTTAATGTTGTATGATCTGTTTATTTCTATGTATTACAAAGTTAATATTCTTTCATACACTTTCCATAAATGCAGTCCTTTGTACATCAAAAACAATAAATGAAAACCAACTTTAAACACAGCGTATTTTTGTTTCTTAAAAGAAAACCTCCCACTTTGCAGGGAATTGCATATTTCTGCTGGTGTACATGTGATGCAGTGTTCGGCATAATAAACATGCTTTTAAGATGCAAACAATGCATAATTGAACGTTACCTTTTAGGAACCTAAATGGAACTAAAATGTTTATGATGACAAATATATATATTGATATATTTTCCATTTAATACTGATTCAAAAAAGCACACAGGCACACTTTATCTTGATGGTACTAATTCTGAGAACTTTTTGCAGGCCTCAACAGTCCATGTAGAGCTCAACTACACATTAATACAGTCTCATAGGAGGAAATGACCAGTGCTCAGGGCTGGGTAAGGATGAGGAAGGAGGAGTCAGAGTTCTTTCAAGCATGTGGGATGGGGGATAGCGCATCATGTCAGCAGGATTGGACCTGTAGTTTGGGTGAAAAGGTGAAAGCTGTCCAAAGGTCTGCAAGAGATTGCTGTGTGGGCGACTGGGACTTTTGGATGGGAAGATGGGTGCAAAATAAAATCTGTCAGTTTCAGATTGGTTCTGTTCCTGGGAAAAAAGTTGTATATCTGCAAAATGTCCATCTTGGTATTGAAAGTCAGGCTGGACTTTGCTATGATGTTGCTGCTGCTCACCGATTCGCCCTCTTGATTTTAAAGACTGGTTCAAAACTTTGCTTCGAAATGAATCGAGCAAATTTAACTCTTGAGTCTTAGATCTGGTTTCTTGCCAACACTCAGGCCTTGAGGCATTTTCTCCTTGGGATAATATTTGATGGTGAGTAAACAACTCACTCACTGAGGTCCCAGAAGGTTCAAAGTCCATGAAGAGGTGAGGAGAGAAATCAGGTCTAAAGGTTTCATTCAGAATGTTGACAAAGGAATCCACAGGGTTTGCAAAGTCCTCAGCAACCTGCATACAAAACAATACAAAGCACTAATGTAATGTAAGAGTGCCTTTACATGTAAAATGCACTAGTAATAAAAGCCTGCTATTATTACAATGTTAACTCTGTACTTCTGTCATTTTGCCTTTGAATCTCTTTTGATTTAAAGGTAAAACCAATTCTGCACCTTTAGGTAATAAAGATCAAATGTGTGGAAGAACATAAAAAAACCCCTCATGTTGTTAGTATAGGGATGTGGTAAATAAGTCTTTTAGGGCTGTTATAGCAATAATTCACCTAAACATATTTTTTCGTTTCGGCAAAAAAATCAACTAAAAGCACAAGATATCTATGTGTGCTTTGGCTATTATTTTTCAACGTACACATTCTTTGAATATCTAACATTTTTTACATTATATTCTTAAATACATGTGGAACCAAAAGAAATATTGAAAAATAGAAATACTCTTTTGTGTTTTTATTAAAGCAGTAATTGAACATACATCAGGACCACCTTAGTAGCACAATAATATGGAACCTGAATATAAATTCACACAGAATATGATGCTCATTAGACTTTTAGTTTAGCTTTTACAGTAGTGAGATAAATTTGAAGCGTTTTTAGGTCTTTGAGACACAGTTCACCTGAAATAATATTGCTCATTTGCCCGTAACAGACAAATATAAAGTGTCATCAGCATAAGGTTTTGCCAACTGTCACAGGACTTCACCATCTTTGAATGTCTAGCAGTTTTTGATCATACTGCATAAAGTAAGAAGCAAGTGACAGAACTCCACCAAGTAAATGTCCAATTTTAGCAATGCAGTCTAGAACTGCCACTGAAAACACAAAATATTTACAAAACAGTTACTATGTGGTGATTCTCCAACTCTGCTAAGCTGATCTGTGTTGAACAAGTTTTTTATCAGACTGAATTCTTGCTCCTACCATATTTGCCTTTGTATTTTACTTGTAAGCAATCTGACATATCTAGATTAACTAATGGTAAGTACTGAGCTCCATATCTATGTTTGTAATGTTAAGTGAGTAGCTCTTACCTGCTGCAGACTGCGGCGTGACTGTGAACTGGATTTCCGGCAAAAATGTTCACTTCCTGTGGTTTTCAGAGATGTATCTGAAAGAGGGAAACAAAACTGGAATAAATCCCAGCAGTGCTCACTACTGTTTTTTCTTTAAACATACGCTGACCACATAAATTCATGGAAATCCATGTTGCTAAGGAACTATTCATGAAAAACAAATGTTATTAGCAGTTTGAAGTATAAGTGAACAGATTTTGAAACTGTCATTTGAAGCTTTTAAAAATGAAAACCAAAAACTGATTAATACTTTCATTAAGGATGTTATCTAAAACATAAATCAATTTAATAAGTTGTGAATCAAGTTATTTTAAAAACATTTTTGCACTTGATTGAACCCTTGTTGTTGTAACTAAAGTCCAACAAGTTAAACAGATGTAACATAAACAGTGATTGAATGAAAGCCTGATGCTTTCACACAAAGATCCATGGGCTATAGTGCTTGAGTCCAAAGTTGTAAGAGTATGAATATTTAAGAGTATGTTAGTCTAAAAAAGCCATCGGAACTCATCCCATTAACAAAATTAAGGGTCAATTTGTGAACTATAATATTTCTTAGAATGTTGAATAGAAAAAATAAATGTGGAGTAATTTTCCTTATGTCCTATCTTTTACCTGTAGACAGAAGCTCATCTTCTCCCACCATGTCTTTTTCTTGCTCCAGCATTGCCTTTAAAGGCTCTATAAGAAAACCCAGAGATCTCTGTAGCTCCTTTAGGTTTTCTTGTAGGCACGCCCCATGTCTCTCCTGCAGGGATTTCAGCAATACCTCCTTGCTTTCTGACAACAGGTTTCTCCTGATTGAAACTGGAAGATGAAGGGACTCGCACAAACGTGCAGCCAATGCATGTGTGGTCTTTAAAATAAGGTCAGGATCTTTGTCAGAGAGGAAGGTGACCTGTCCAACTGGACTTAATATTTGATCATCTACTCCAGCCTGACTGCCCTGGTTCTTATTAGACTGCTTTTGATCACAAACTATCTCTTCATTTGTTGTTCTGCTTAAAGTCTTTATTTTATCTTGAGTGTCAAAAGGTTTCATATGAAAGGCTTCGTTCATTCCAGACAAACACTTATCTGTACTTTTGGTCTTGGATGCTTGGAAGCTGTTTTTAGTTTGGTTAAGGCTTTTAAGACTTTCGCTAGAAGAGTGAAGTTGTTGCTGTACTCCTAGTGTTCTATCCGTTCCTTGATTACTGGATGGAAAGTTTATCATTTCTATCTCTTGGGAATCAGTATTTGTAGCGGCATTCATTTTCTTTTTAACTGGTACACCTTCCTCAGCATTAGCACCCAGCGAACCATCGCTGGAGAGAAGAACAGGACTGCTAGCTGTTGGAGATAAATTTGAGGTGTAATCTTTCATCTCATTTGTTTTTTGTTCACTTTGTCCAAGTGTGCTCTTCTCTCTTAGGAAACGTTCAATATCAATAGACTTTACTTCGTGGTTAAAGAGACCATGGTGTCCCGTAAGACGGCTGTCTGTGATAATACTAGGCTCCTGTGTAACAAGAGGAGCGCTTGAAATTGGTGTTTTTTTCCTTGAGGGCCCATGACAGCTATGACAAAAGTTTGGGAAAAAGGCCAAGTCCTTCCTGCTCTGGCAAAAACAGTGGTGGAGATGTGCCTTGTTTTCTGAGGTGCCTTTTTCAACCTTCATCTGACATCTTTCCTTTCGGGTCTTCAGACGTCTTATTTTGTGCTGCTTGTCTTTGTGGTGTTTAAAATATTTTGAGTCCCCACTTGATGCGTTGAAACAGCAACATTTGCTATCTGCAGCTTTTGATTGCCCTTTACACAAATCGCTTTTTTCTGATGAGGACCGGCCACACCCGTGGCTCATGCTGCAGTGAGTTCTGTGGAAAGATAAAAGATAAAATAAACTCATATAGTCCCTAAAAAATGATGCACTTCCTTTGGAAGATCATATATTTTGCATGAAAAACTTTTAGAAAATACTGCTAATTTTCAAAAAACCATTGAACCTTGCTGCATTTTTTCATACTACAACTGCAAAATGATACACCTTTGAAATTTTATATCAGAAAGCAACAAGTAGCCTATAACTGTGCAGTTGAAGGAAAGTCAAACGTGATTAAAAATTGTTGAATAAGCAAAACGCAGGGTTGTGTTGTATATAAAAGCCCATTTTTTTAAGCTGTGATGAAGACTTGTACATCCTGAAATTAATGACTTTGCCCCAAACCATTCCAAAAGCAGTGTCAAACACATTTTTATCAAAGTCTGCTTCGGCATCATCAAGTCTTTATGAGGACTGTTTGCAGCTTTATAAAGAAAACCTATGATTTCATCATTTCAATCCAAAGAGCACTCTGCTAGAGTATTATAAGATTACTCCCATTTATTCTGCATTTTATGGCTCATGAGGGCCTGATAAATTTCTGTAATGAGTAAAATTCGGCCCGCAGGCCTCAAGTCTGACACTGCAGGAACTAAATATCTATAAAGTCACAGTAGTTCCTTCTGCAGGAACTAAATGTCTATAATGTGACGCCTGTTCTGTCTTGTATGTACTTATTTTTTATTTAAAAATGCCAAGACTCCTTTAAAACATTAATGCAAGCGGTCCCTGGTTTAGTTTCACAACCAATCTTTTTGGTGAAGCAAGGTGAGAGTTTACAAATGCGGCCTTCAAAGGATGCTGTCCCTGAGGTTGGACACACCTACTACTGCACTATTCCTTCAGAAACTGATACCTGTGATGTCCCTTATGCCCTTCTTTCACGAGCCCTACACCACATCACTCATGTTCTGGGTTACATGTTTCATTACAGCTTTAGACTAATGTTTAGGGTTATCCTGCTTTACAAAAAAAACTATAATCTATTCTAAATCTTTTGCACCTTGTAAATAACCTTGTCTGCTACCTGAACCCTCATGGTATTTGTTTATTTACAAAAATATGAGAATCCATCATGTACTGCTCCCATTAAACTGTTTTGAGACCAACCCCAAAACAGGTTGGCCAATCACAGTGCAGCTTTATGGTTTAAGAGGGGACATGTAGGTATGTATGCATAGCTGCTGCTATCACTTCCGTTTCATCTTTGAAAGAGGAAGAGCAAGAGCATAAAAGTGTAAGCTGTTGATTCTTATGGCATCTGCAACTGTTTCATTTGTTACTGTGATCAGTTTGTGTATAATTAATGTATATAAAGTGTTCACTTTGTAAATTGAGTAGTAAGGAAACTAAGAATTAAGTAGTAATTAGCTTTTCAACGTTATTAAGATTCACTGAATATTTTAGCCCTCCCAGAAAATGACATAAAATTAACAATGCCAATAGTCTTATGGTTATCTTAGTGGAATAGTATTAGGAAGAACAAGAATGCTGATGCTATGCTATTCATAAAAGTTACTTTGCAATCAACCTTTTCTTCCAACAATAGTTTCCTCAAAGGAAAAAAAAATCACTTCCATTATTGTTTTGCATCAAAAGGGGCTTAACAGAAATAGGTATTGCTGCTAGCTAGTTAGCTCTCAAATCAGAAATGTTCTTACATTGTCAAGACCTTTGAGATGAGAGGTCTATTAACTGAGATTAAAGTTTCACAGTGCTCAAACATGTCATACACTTGCCAAGACTATCTGCAAATGAGGATCCAACAAAGAGATCAGGTCATCAACAGAGCAGGACTTGTTCCAGAATGGCAGTTGGAAGGTATGTCTCATTATGCACTTTTGAAGTAAATAGTTTTGGATATTAAGGAACAGCGAAAAAGCTTTTTTTTCTCAAGAAAAGCATTAACAGCCTATTGAATCTCATCCTAATACTGGGCTAAAATATGTTTCCTGAAAACGGCCATTTCAGATAGTTTTTCAATCTGGAAAAAAAACTGTCCTCTAAGAAATGGTAAATGCTACCTGGAGTCTTCTGATGTGCTGACAGAAAAGCATCCAGAAACCATTCATAAATTGCCTGAAAAAAAAACAAACAAAAGGGTATTAAACCATGTTCCAGGAGAGACTTGTAGGAACAATTGTGGTGAGAGGCAGAGGTTTTTGGTGAACGGATATGAACTCAGTCCAAAAACAAAAGTAAGCAGTAAGAGTGGCTCCTGGATCAAAGGATTGATATTCACTGTTCCGATCATCATACTTTTCAGAAGTAGTTGACACTTTGTTAACTTTATGTACCTCTCAAGAAATGTAAAATGAAAACATTTATTCTTCGGTGTACCATAGAAACATCCAGGATATTTAATGAACAACAATTCTTTTAAACATGAAACTGAAAAAATCAGTACATGACAATCCTTTTTTGTCAGTATCAAAACTATGGTAATGACAGTCCCCTTAATACTCCTAAAAGAGAGTTCTGGTAGTTTAAACCACACAGAAGCACATTTAGGGAAATAGAACTGAGCAAACATGTACACGTGTGAATACAAAGAATGTAGTTGCAGGGATACGAACCCCAGCAAGACTAAGCCTGCACTTATCTTTTCTGTTCAAAGAAAAGGCTGTTACCAGAGTTTCAATTCCTCAGATGGCTATGGAAATAAGTCCTCAGACTGATTTGGAAAAAGTCCATAACTATGAAGTCTATACCTGCCAGAAACTGAAAAAAAAAACAGGTTATTATAGCCATTTAAGTAATAGCCAACATAATTCACTTTCTATATATGCACTTATATATATATATATATTTATATATATATGTATCTTTAATTATGTTAATAAATCCTAAAGTGGTTCTTATACAACCAAAATCTCACATCATATCAAATATTGCATCAAGCAGGAACCGTTTAAATAATGTGTTCATACAATTAATACAAATACATGTATCCAATTATTACACCAAAAATCACACAAGCTTCTGCGACCATGTTTTAAAAACTAACACACATGCGACATCATAGCACTTCTGACAGCATCTATGCACCCCATATTTGACAAAATAAAAACCAAACAAAAAAACTCGTTTGGAAATGGTTAATAGCTATTAGCCGACGTTTAACGTAACCCAACAGGTGTAATCTAGCCTAAATCACACCTGACGGAAATAACTGTTGTACATTTTCAAAAACATTTAAATAATCTAACCAGTCCAAATGCGTTTTATGAACTAAAATAAAGAGTAAGAGTTAAGATATTATTATATTGAAACTTAGTCTTTTAACAACACTCACCGAAACGGTCCGGTTATTTTTTTCCTCGCTCTTGAATAGGCCGTTGCTCGGCAACAGAACGAATCTGCGTTTCTTGGCGCAAAACTGGAGCGCAGGACTGACACTAGTGAACAACTGCTGGTAGGGCGAAACCATTTCTACAAACAATGGGGTGAATCTCTCCTGTTAATTATTATATTCTCTTTTTAATTTGACATTGTTTGGAGATTGTTTACTTATATGGTGCAAGAGTTTTAACAGAAACAACATCAACAGTCCTATTTTCTCAAAATATTGTAAATACTCGAAATAACGATTTTGTAGCTACTTGTGGACAATGGTCAAGGCACACGCTCACTAAAAAAAGCACTTCCTGTAACGGAATAGGAAGATATCGATATTTGGATTTAATGATAGTCTTTTTTACATCAATATTTCCGACTGTGGCTCTCATTTGAAGCTTTTGTGTTCTCCATTCCTTACACAACAGCCATTTGAATAGTTAAGTTCCTGGCCTCTTATGTTTTAAGCTGCATCTATTTGTGCTCCACCAAACAGGCTAGCTATTGTTGCTAATTCTGTCAGCCCTAACCCAGATTTCTTTATCAAACTGGGCGATAGGCTGTTAGCTGATTGGTTTGTGTTCTGTTGAAAAAAACATCAACAAAAGGCTACGTGACCGCATTCCAAGTCAGGTAAAGCCAAAAATATGAGCGCAGAAGCCTCAAACCCAGCCGCCACACCCACTCCCTGTGCAGACACCCAGGGAGATGGACGGTGGATGTCCCAGGTATGTGACACAACGTGAGCATCGTGTGGATTGGGTAACTTATTTAACTCGATTCTATACGTATAGGGTCATTTTAATGAGATAATTGCTATAACCTCACTAATTCTACATTGTAACTAAGTTAAATAGGTAATCTGTTTACATTTTTAACCATCATAATCTTATTCCAAACAATTACCATGCACACTCTTAATAATAGCCGAATGTCCAAAATTCCCTATCTTAAGATTTGATTAGTAAACTATAAAGTTTATGGTTTACTTAAATGTGAACATTTTATTAGAATGAAGCAAGTTTTAACACCTTTTCTCTTTTTAGCATGTCCGCTTTGTTTCTGAGACCAAAGACAGAGAACCTGATGTCATCTTTGTGGGAGACTCCCTTGTTCAGCTTATGCATCAGTTTGGGGTAACAGCACCATGCACATTTTACCAAAATTGGGTCTTAATTTGAAATAAAACGATTATTGTAAATCAATAAATATGTAACACCCTTTTATCCAGGTTTTGTAATTTAACTGAATACTTCGGTAACGGGCTGCTGTCACACATTGTCTGGTCAAACAGGCAAAAGGGAAATTACAGAAAATTTGGAGAGGCCAATTAACACATGTTAAAGAGTAAAGAAAAAAATGCCATGCGATTGCAAGATCCCTGCCTAAAGCCAGGAAATTTATAGCATACTGTGGTGCTTATTGATGATATGACAGAAAACAAAGAAGACCGTCATGTCAAATTTAGAAAAATCCAATGCATCTGTGCGAAGATTAAAGAATAGTTGAGTCAAAATTGAGTATGAAAGCAAACAGTAGAGGTCTGCGGGGTTTGTACCAGTCACCTGATTTCCCCAGACAGAATCATGCTTATTCTACAAAAGTCAAACCAAAGGAAGAAAAACAAAACAACACAACATTTGAGGACAGTTGAGGTAGAAACCAGAACACTTGTATAAAATTCTATTTTCAAGCTCAGTAATTTTGTTATGTCATATGAGTGCCTAAAAAAAAAATAAACCTATGTCTCACAATCCAGCTATTTATGAACACTCCCTCTTCAGCTAGCTGCATGTATCCCTTGATAAATACCCCTTCCCATCTGCACATACTGTCTACTGGATTATGTCAATGTGTGCGTTTTTGTTTTTCTGCAGATATGGAGACAGTTGTTCTCTCCTCTCCATTGCCTTAACTTCGGAATCGGAGGAGATGCAACACAACACGTGCTGTGGAGAATGAGCAACGGTGAACTGGATAACATCAGCCCAAAGGTTAAAACATTGCCAGTAGAGAAAACATGAGCTTGCTTGTTTCTGCACACAAGACACTGATTGTATTCAGCTCTGTGCTAGTTTTCAAGCTCCAGGTATAATGACGCCAAGCTCTGTGACACGCCGTCAGCCTTTTGTTGCCTGTCTCTTTTTTTGTTGCTGCAGGTCGTAGTGCTTTGGGTTGGCACAAACAATCACGGTCACACAGCTGCACAGATTGCCGGTGGTATCATGGCAATTGTCCAAGTTATCCACAACAAGCTTCCCCATGCCCACACGCTTGTGCTTGTAAGTTTGTCTGGATGAATGCCTTTCAGGGGGTACTAACCTAGCCATCTGCATGTCACTGGAAAAGAAAAAATGAAGTTCACACAACCATCAAATTATGCATTTTTTCCCACCCCTTTTAGTGACATATCAGCTTTCTCAATTATTTAAGACATCAGTGTCAGTAAGATAACATTGTTCTTTAGCCCTGGACTTGTTTTGCAGATGGGAATGAGACCAACCATAATGCATCAGTGATAAGCATTCAGATCTGATAGGGTTTTTACACATCATTTCTGGTCAAGGACGTTGCCTTTCAAAAGTATTAATTTACTGTGAACTATTTCACACTTTATCACATTGAAACCATAGACTTGAGTGTATTCTATAGGATGGCCAACATAAAATAGCACACCAACATGAAGCTGTAGTAAACCTGAGGGAGATAAGGTTTTAAAATTCTTATATAAATAATCTGAAAAGGTTGGAAAGCATTTGTCAAACTCCATGAGTCGATACTTTGTAGAATTACCTGAAACTACATTTATCCTGACTGTTGTTTGCAACATATTTCAGGCTGCCACTTCTTTTCCCATGTTTTCTTTTTAAAATAAATTAGTCACAGTCAGGTCAAGTACATTGTTTGTTAATGATTTTAAAGTAGTTTTTTTTTTTTTTTTTTAATACTCCCTTTTGCACTGTGTGTCGACTGGTGGCTTTAGGACATGGAAAAATTCTCTGGCCCTTACCATGATAAGCATCTTTAATATATGTAAAAGTAGCTGCTACAGTTTGAAGGTTCACTCTCCAGGGTTAAGTAGAGAGCTTTTGTTGAATGTGTGATAATTTCAGACGTCTTGATATTATTATGGTGTTTTGAACATTTATATTTGGAGGTAAAATATGAATATAATCACATTTCCTTATGATTCCTTCACATTTCTTAATGCTGGAAATAAATACACATATTGATCTAATAAGTTACAAAGTCTGATTTCTTTTGTAAAACGTAAACATTTTGAGACAATTGATTTAGGAAATCAAAGAATATAACTAATCTGAGCTCATTACTACATCTCTCTTGCAGGGTTTACTGCCTAGAGGTAGGATGCCAAATCCACTACGAGAGCGAAACGCCGAAGTGAACAAGCTAGTCCAGGATGCCTTATTGTCTCTTTCCCATGCCTCCTTCTTTAACGTGGATCCAGGTTTTGTCCTTTCGGATGGTAGCATCTCCCATCAGGATATGTACGACTACCTTCACCTGACCGCTCACGGATATCAGGCTGTGTGTGAACCCCTGCATGCTCAGATTAAGTCCCTGTTAGAAAAACCAGCAGAGGACTGAGTATTGAGTTTAAAGACGTACACTACCGCAGTGGTCTTCATCCCTGTTTGCAGAGATTGTTGCCCAGACCTTTATAAAGCTTTGGACGTTGTATAGTATTAGCTTATTAAAGGGCTAAGTCCTGCATATAATCTGTATAAGCCTTCTCTATAATCAGGGTTGGTGACCACTGTTATTGATAAATGGACCATGAGGTTTTTTGTGTTTACGATACAAAGATGAGATGTTTTGTGCTTTAGAGAGAATGTCCGTTCTGATCCCCTTTAGCTTTGTAACCGATCCCTTTTAGGTTTTTTGGCATGAAATCGATAAGTTCCACTGTTACAAAATGCACACACAAACATGACGATGGTGTCTTTAGGGGTCAGGTGACACCAAAGGTAAACAACATTAGATCAGCTCACACCTTTAGTTACTCTGAAAAGGAAGCATACAAACATCATTCATCTGTCCAGTTTAATAAAAATCATTCTCCAGGTCAAAAAATTTCTCTGCTATGTAATAAAAAAAAACAACCTTTGTCTTCACTAAGTGTTGCTTACCTCATTCCTTTTTCTTTATGAACCGTCTCATAAACCTTTGGAGAATAATGTAATTTTTTGATGGACTTAAAAAAGTATTTCACTACTACACTGCCTTCCTAACAGATGAACCATTATCCAGTTGGAAAATGATTTAAAACCCCTGGGATTTGTGCCAGAATTTGCATGCATGCTAGAAACAACCACCCCTCTTATTTGATCTATTTTTTCTTGGTACTTCCAATTTCTGTGAGTTGGTTTGCTTTATCTTTGAGTTTATTTTGGCTCTTCATAGTAGGAAAAGCTGAGGTGGTGCAAGAATCATAAAACCTGGCTTTGCTTCATGGTAAACTAGGTATCTTTTAATGAAATGTTCACACAAAACGAACTGGAAAACGACCATCATTCATAATACTAATTCAAGACAATGCTTTTCCATACAAAAATGTGATTTTAATCTTCTATTGTATACTTTATGTCCAATGAACAAAAAGTTGTCTTTGTCTACGTGGAAAATAGTTTACCAGTTAATTTTACATTATGTCATCTTACCTCTTTGCCTTTATATCATTTCCTCCTCACTTATTGTAATGGCAGTAGACTTCTTCATGTTAGTGGCTTTGTATTTGTTGTGATCATCAATGTATTAGATTCATCTAGTTGCTTGTGCTTCAATTGTGAACTTTTCTGAAACATAAAGGCTCACTCGCCCATATAAAATGCTTTACTTCACACTATGATACTTGGGAGCTGTTTGGAAAGGGAAAGTGCCACGGAAACTTGAAATGGTCCAGGATGAGTAATTGTGCAAGCGATGAAAGAAATGCATTAAATTTCTAAACAAGATGGTTTAAGTGTCAACTGACTGATTTTATCTGATCATTTGTTTTTTCAACATACTGACTGCCACTGAAGCAAAGCTGCAATGTGCTTCAATGTCTCCAAGATTTATTGCTACCCAGTGGGTTCAGTAAGAGTACACACACACACCTTAGGTCCACAAGGGAATAAACAGAAGGTTGCACAGAGTTGTTTTTTTGGTCACAGGATGTGATTTTGAAGAGGCATAGCCATTTCTGAAACCTAAGGATTGATAATAACACCTGTTTTTCCATGTGGGTCACATGACTCAACACTTCATGTGATTAACTATGATGTGAGCAAAAAATCTCTAAACTGCTTGTGTAGAATTTACTCAGTACAAAAAACATCCTGCTCAGGGTGATTTAATTCAATCAGGAATCTAACTTAGTATTTTAATGGTTTGTCAGAGAATTTCATTCTGAAATACTTAACCTTTCAAATAAGGATGAGCAAAATGTTCACTGTAAGTACTAAGCTGGAAGAGTTTTACCCTGAAAGAGTTACAGCTGTGATTTCAGTGAAAGGTGGTTCTACAAAATGTTCACACTAAAACTTGTTACAGGTTCACCCTACAGTTTTCAGATATTCATATCTAAAAGATTTTAAAATCAAATATCATTTAGTCAACACTTTTTTTAACAATACTGAAGTATGTCAAATTCTGCCTGATAAAAGTTAATAATCTTTGAAACTTTGTGGTTAGTCTATCCAAGATTGGGTTTTATCAAGCAGATCTGTTATCGTGATCGAATTTATAATGTACCCTGAAGCTTTCATCTTTCAAATAAAGCTTTGAAATACTTCTTAAAAATTAACATACGGAAACGGATTTGTAACTGGAGATTTTAATGTAAAAAGTATAATATGAAAAAAGATTAATTATCCAATGAAAATGTTCGGAGGTCTCCTGTTTCAGATCAGATTGCTACTCTTTACCTCCAGCTACAAGCTGTGACTCAAACCAAGATAAGATTTCTTGGCGAGTGTTCATGTCCCTTCTTAAGAATGAAGGGTGGGACATGCTTCATCCTGCTGCTAAGGCATGAATGTGCCACGGATGTGATATCAGGACAAAGTGCCAACCTTTATAAAGAGCTCCCAGGGGACTGACACAGCTTTCATTTTTCCTCCTGGAACTATAGCTGGTGCATGAGCTGGATCTCTTTATTGAACAAACTGACGACTCTGACTTCAGTACAACATGGGGCCAAAGCTAATTTTGCTTCTTGGACTTGCATTGCTCATCCTTATTGACTGCGGCAAAGGTATCTATAAAATGCACGACATACTTATAAAATTAGCAATTTTAGTGATTTTTCATACTGTTTATATATATGGGATATGGGATGTTAAGAGGCTTTATTTCTGTTATTATCTTCATAGGTGCACCTGAAAATAATGAACATCTGATTGCCAGGGCAGAAACTGATGGTATGGTGGTTTGATTTTGTTTAATACAAAACCTAATTTAAATCTCAGGTTCATTTTAGTTTCTGTTACATTTTTATTACCCTTTCTAAACCTTTTATCTGCTCTGTAGCTTCTTCTCATCGACGCCACATTATATCGAGCCCGAATAGAAACCAAAGATGCAACAAAAGACACTGCAGTTGCAGAGGTGAAAAAAGTCCCATGGAAGACTCAGAACACATATAACAATGTATGTTATTCTAAACCATTTTCTTTCTTTTTTTTACACACGGGTCATCTTACAACAGGAAAGGACTCAAAGAACACAGTTTGCTTATGCAAACACAACAAATGTAAGTTTCCCAATGTGTAGTAGAAGTACATTAAAAATCCTTTTCAAAGTTAGAGATTTTTATGTATCTAAATTATGTATATATTTTTTTTACTTATTCTTCTCTAAGGTAACTCCATGCACAGGCGCGATAAAAAAAAGAAAAGGCCCCAAAACCATGTTTTGCCTATCGCTGCGCCTATCTGAGCAACACTCCTTCCTACTATACCAGCATATATTGAAGCAATACTTGTAGACTTGCAGTGATCATATAATGTCTTTATTTGTAAGTTGTTTTGTATACAGATTTTACATTTTAATCAAAGTGCTCAGAAAAGTATACTCACAAATAAATGTAACTACGAAATGTATGACTTCCTTAATAAAATCTATATAATCATTATTTTTTGCTTCCTTCCATGATTGTAAAGTAAAAACAATTAAATACATATTTATGAATTTAAATACAGTTTAAATAACACATCGCTTAACTAGGAAAGGTGTGAAAATATAATTTCTATTGAGGCTATTTAAAATATCGTACTCCAGGTTATTGTAAAACAGCTTTATACTATAGATACATTACCTTAAACAAGGATAGAAGTGACAACAGTGGTATTACTAGATAAACGGACATATTTTGTGAATGATCATACATATTTAACTGAATAAAACTATAGTGTATACTGTATTATTGTGGTAGTTATGATGAAAGGTTTTTTGAAGCCTGCAGGACGAGGACGGGCAACTGAACTGCAGGAAGGAGGGATTCAGAGAAACAAGTGGGCAAGGAAGGGATACAGACCCATAAGCAGCAGAAATCCTTTGTCTTGGATGTAGCTTGCAGAAGCATGATCTGATGGAAAACAGAAACAATAAAAAAACAGAATGAGAATCAAACAGAAATTTTACTAGCTTGCAGCGTGAAAACTGTTGTTGTAAAACTTTCACATTTCTTTGGCATCTATTTTAGCAAGTGTCTAGATGTGTTTATTACATTGTTGTCATTAAAACTCATAAAAGATTTACCAACCTGCAATAGCAAATGTTTGGCTTTGCATCATTGTAATGTTTGTCACTGGGTTTGTTGCAATGCAAATGTATTTCCCTGTATGTTCTCTGGTTGCAGAGAAATTGATTACAGATCCATTCCTAAGGGATGTTGTTTGATTATCTAAGAACCAGTTGAAGTGACACTCAGGCTGTGAATCAGCAAAGCATATCAAAGACACAGATGCACCATCTTTTGCTGATTGTGGACCAGAGATTGTCACATTCAAAGGACCATCTGCAAAACAACAAGAGGGAGTTCATCAGAGTTATGTACTGTTGATTGATACTGTGATTTAGCTTTTTTTGACATGAAATACTTCAAATAACCCAGAATTTGCATTTATTAAAAACTAAAACAAACACTTTTTAAAAATAAGGTATGTGGAAATCATTTTATGAAGGCAAAACACACACCCCTGAAAGCAAATGACAGGAAGCTACAGTATATGTACATGTTCATCAAAATTGGGAGATAACAGACTGTAAGACAAGTCGGGGGTGATAGATTTTGCCATTCAGATCTGAGGGTCAGAATTTGATGTAAATTACATGAATCCATGCTCGTTTTTATTAATGATTCAGGTAGTAACTGATGGGGGAGATATTTCTTTGGCACACTTTGCTTAGTCATTTAAACCTCACAACTTTCTTGTATATTATTACTGACTATAACCATCAATTTATGACCACAATCCTCTGAGGCTTCTTTTAACAAGGTGATCTAAAAAAAAAAAAATCTAGTAGAGCTTCTTTAAGGCGTGGTCGAACAGTAGTTTTTGAATCTTAAACCTACATCCCACAATTTTACAGTAATTGAATAATAATATGGTTTCTGACCCCTTGTTAAATACATTAAAATATTCAACCAATTCTAAAGTTAAAAAGGGTACGTACCTTTTACTGTTAAGGGGTGCATAAAAGGCCACTTCTCAATGCCAGGAGTGGGAAGTAACTCTTAACATTTTACTAAAGTTAATTTTTGAAAAACAAAATGCACTTCCACAAGTATTTTTTACTTCATCATACTTTCATGTTAACATCTGTTGTTTTAAAAAATATATAATTATCCTACTGTTAGTTGAAAATAATGTCTTGTTTTCTACCCGCCTTGAGTTTGTAGAGTGAATAAAAAGCAAGAATGTTTCAATCAAAAATGCAGTGAGCACACACACAGGCACACACAGGCACACACAGGCACACACAGGCACACACAGGCACACACACCCACCCACACACACATAGGCACACACACCCACACACAAAAGAATCTGAGCTATGTTCTGCTTTGTAATCAGGCCTTCCTGTTTTGTTATTTTCTTTATGCTGAGTATTTATTTCTTACCATTCAGATGTTGAAAATGTATGCTTCTTCTCCCCACAATGTTTTTTTAATGTTGTGATTTATCTTATTATTTTTAGAATATGTTTACTAGTACCAAAACCTACACATTTGTAGGATTACTTATTAAAAAAACCTTAATTTTTTTTACTATTCCCTTCACTTCTAAACTAAATCTGTTCAATCCCCACCTGTGGAAAAAACATATTTTTTTATTTTTCCAAAAACACTCTTCTTCTGGTACTTACAGTTTACGAGAAGTGTGTACTTGGGACTCTTATGATGAGCAGCCCGATTGGTAGCAACACACTGATAGGTCCCATTGTTGCCGATTGTCAGTGGAGTGAAATGCAGCATGTTGTCTTCAACTTTGTACATTGATGAATTTGTGTTGGGGACATTCATGTTGAGCTGTATGCCATCTTTCATCCAGTAGATGGTGTCATAGGGCCCAACAATGTGACATGTGAGGGTGAACTTTTCATTGTTTATAGGAGTTGTGTTGCTTTGAATCATCACTGACTCTATTGCCTCTGTAAACAGAAGACCAGGTTAAAAGGTTGGATCAATATGGATTAATATAGGCCTTAGTATCATAGACAAGGTTATTTGATGAATTAAAACTTCAATTGATATTTTAAATGTCTATTTATAATTCCTAAAACATAAATTTAAGATTTATTACCTATGACGGTGAGCATGATAGAGTTGGTGCTGTTCTTTCCTGTTACATGGTTGTGGGCCATACACGTGTATTTGCCACTCATGTTATAAGACAGAGGCCCAACTGTGAACTCTGAAGTATTGGCAGCAAAAGTGCCATTGAACCACCATGTATAGGTACTAGGAGGCATCGATGTGGCAGAGCAGTGAAAGACCACAACACGTCCTTTTTCTCCAAATTCTGACCCATAAACAACAGGTTTATCTGGTCCAACTGCAAAACATCAGCAATTCAGTATTTATTTATTTCTGTATTTATTTATTTATTTATTACCATTAAGAGGTTGAAAATGTGTGCTTCTTCTCCCCACAATGTTTTTTTTAATGTTGTGATTTATCTTATTATTTTTAGAATATGTTTACTAGTACCAGAACCTACACATCAGTAGGATTACTTATTAAAAAACCTTAATAATCTGATTAAACACTCACACTCGAGATCACAAAACTTAAGGTGCCTTTTTCCTACCAAAAATATTCTTTATCATTACTTGAGTAATGGTCCACCTGTGGAAAAAAATATTTTTTTATTTACATAAATAAAATATATTCAAGTTAGTTCTGCTACTTTTAATGGATTTTTTTTTTTTACTATTCCCTTCACTTCTAAACTAAATCTGTTCAATCCCCACCTGTGGGAAAAAAATATTTTTTTATTTTTCCAAAAACACTCTTCTTCTGGTACTTACAGTTTACGAGAAGTGTGTACTTGGGACTCTTATGATGAGCAGCCCGATTGGTAGCAACACACTGATAGGTCCCATTGTTGCCGATTGTCAGTGGAGTGAAATGCAGCATGTTGTCTTCAACTTTGTACATTGATGAATTTGTGTTGGGGACATTCATGTTGAGCTGTATGCCATCTTTCATCCAGTAGATGGTGTCATAGGGCCCAACAATGTGACATGTGAGGGTGAACTTTTCATTGTTTATAGGAGTTGTGTTGCTTTGAATCATCACTGACTCTATTGCCTCTGTAAACAGAAGACCAGGTTAAAAGGTTGGATCAATATGGATTAATATAGGCCTTAGTATCATAGACAAGGTTATTTGATGAATTAAAACTTCAATTGATATTTTAAATGTCTATTTATAATTCCTAAAACATAAATTTAAGATTTATTACCTATGACGGTGAGCATGATAGAGTTGGTGCTGTTCTTTCCTGTTACATGGTTGTGGGCCATACACGTGTATTTGCCACTCATGTTATAAGACAGAGGCCCAACTGTGAACTCTGAAGTATTGGCAGCAAAAGTGCCATTGAACCACCATGTATAGGTACTAGGAGGCATCGATGTGGCAGAGCAGTGAAAGACCACAACACGTCCTTTTTCTCCAAATTCTGACCCATAAACAACAGGTTTATCTGGTCCAACTGCAAAACATCAGCAATTCAGTTATACATTTTTCTTTTCCCCAACATCTCTAAATAGCACAGAGTTAATTCTCAAATTTTATATCTACATACACTGTTAAAAAAACAAACTGTTTTATTACTAAATCACTACTAAATCGACACTAAATAAATACTATCTTTTGTAATCTAAATGGCAAAGACATTCCCTCTCATAGTTCTGACATTTACCAAAAAGAGGTCTTTTTTATATTCGTTTATGACCTAAAAAGAAGCAGGTTTATGCTACTACAATCTCAGGTAGTGAGGAAAAAGCATCAAATGCTTTTTTGACATTGTCTGTAAACATCTGCTTTCAACTGTCTTTAACTTAGAATAGAAAGCAAAGCCTTGTCAGTGCTTCAGCTTGTGAAAAGTATAATTATTACACTTACAATTGACAGAAAGCATGTAAGGTGTGCTGGTCATGTCTCCAAATTTATTCATAGCCATACATTGGTAGCTTCCGGCATCATGACGATCCACTGGCTTGAACATGACTGTCTTGTTGTCCATAGAGAAAACAGTGCTGTTGTCTGGATGAAGTTTTGCACCATTTTTCATCCAGTAAATATAATCAACAGTTCCAATTGTATTACAGATCATTTCATATGAGTAACCTTCCAAACCCCAGGATTTTGATGTGTCTACTGTAACGTTTTGAATTGGAACTGAAGAGAGAATAGGACACACAATTGTTAAAAACTTATCTTTCCCTTATCAATGATGGATGTTAAGCATGTTTTACATCAACAAAGAAACCTCAATCAGAGCTCTCTTACCAATAACTGTGACCAGTATGCTGGCAGTGTGGTTTTTGCCGGTGATGTTGTTGAAGGCCATACATACATATTTTCTGCTTTCTTCTTCAGTGAGAGGAGGTGTTATAATCTCTGACATGTTGGAGACAATAGAATCATTGAAAGACCATCTGTAGGAGCTCGGTGGGACTGATGAGGCATAGCAAGAAAGTTTCACACTGGTTCCCTTCTTCACTGCGTTTGGTCCCGTGATAGATGGCATCTCTGGTCCATCTGAACAGACAAATAGTTTTCATACCCTTGTCATTAAGAAGTTTTTTTTCTTTTTTTTTTAAACTAACTTTTTAAAATAATTTTAATAAAAATGTGTGTGAGGTTAGAGATATCTAATGGTTCAAAACAGTACCGTGTCCAATTTTTTTTTTAAGTTTGTATGGAAATATAAATCAATAGATTTAGAAATAAAGAGATTAAATGTGATGCACGTAAAACTTTAATGGGAACTAAAAGATCTAGATAAAGTTTAAAAATAAGCTCATTCGGATTGATGTAATTTTGTTAGGGGACTTCAAATCCAACAACAGTTACACATTTAGGGGTGTGATCGTGAGGCATGGACTCTCAGAATGGCTCTGAACACAATTGGTGTCTCATTATTGGCCTGTGAAAGTCATGGATTGTCCATAAGGAACACCATGTTCAAACATAAGGATGTCCACTCGGCACCAGAACACCCTAGGTCAGAGGTGATGATCGACTGTATTTGTATGTTCTGACCCTTGGCTGTATGTGTTTGACACTAGGGTGAAGTGAAGATGTGGTGGTAAGTTGGATACACTGGAAGAGGAGGAAGTTGGACTGACACAGTAGGCCAAAGATAGTAGTGAGGGTCTGCTTGGAATGTCTAGTGGAGCTCTCAGTCAGGAATGTCTTCAACTTCCACCTCCGACAGAGCTTCTTCATGATTCTGAGGGAGGTTGGGGACACGGAGTCTGAGTGGACTGCGTTCTCTGCCTCAAATATCAAAGTGGTCGCCCATAGCTGTGGTTGCATAAACAATTCCCGAATCTGGTGGTAGACACTGGCAGTAGTGATGCTATCAAGCTGAAGAAGGACTCCTATCACACCTGACTGGCATGAGGGACGCCTGCAGCAGCAAGCAGGTATCGTGAGGCCAAGCGTGCCACTGCCTGGGTGGTCCAAGAGGCAAAAACCTGGACCTTGCAGGAGTTTGGAGGGGCCATGGAGAAAGACTATTTGTTTTGCCTTAAAGTGATTTTGGCGAACCGCCTGGTCCCTTAGGAGAGGGAAACTGTGCTTTGCCAACACTGTTTTTAGTGGAAGTGGGGAGCTGCTGACCTTAAAAGAGGACATTGTTGGGCAGCGGAAGGAAGACTTTGAGGATCTCCTCAATCCTGCTTACAGGCCTTCCATGGTGGGAAAAGTGATGGGGTGCTTAGGGCTGGATTCATTCATCACCTAGGTTAAAATCTCCAAGGTGGTTAAAAAATGGTGGCAAGGTGGTGGATGAGATATGCCCTGAGTAACATAGATCACTGGATGTTGTTGTGCTGTCATGGCTGGCATGCCTCTACAACATCATGTGGAGGAACAGTGGAACACTGGACCAGCACTACACTCTTTACAGGGTGCTTGAGAGTTTCTCCAAGCGTTTCTTATCTATTTTGTGGACCTGGAGAAGGTATAGGACTGCATCCTTAATGGTGCACCAGGAGAACAGTCAGATGGACCTTTTCTAGGGGCATTCTGGTTTCTGTGCAGGTGTAGCTGGAGAATGGTCCACGTTGCTACCATTAAGTTGGACTTTATCCTGGTGTATGTTGAACTTCGACAGGGCTGCCTCTGTCACCAGTCTGGTTCATTATGGATATGAATTTCTAGGCGTAGCGAAGAGAATCTGGGCTGGGAACCATCAAATGTCGTCCCTGTTTTTGGCAGATGGTGTGGTACTTCTGGCATTCTCATACTAAGACCTACAGCAAATGCTGAAGTGGTTGAAGTGGCAGAGTTGAAAGCAGCTGGGGATGTGAATAAGCTCTTACAGATCTGGGGCCATGATTCTCCTCCAAAAAAAGGTAGCTAGTCCCCTTTAAGTTGAAGGAGATTTCCTGCCTTAAGTGAAAGAGTTGAAGTATCTGTGCAGCTGCTGCTATAATCTGCACACTGCACCACTCAGTTGTGGTGAAGACAGAGCTGAGAGAAAAGGAAAACCTATCGATTTATTGGGTGGTCTATGTACAAAGCCTGACCTCTGGTCATAAAATCTGTATCATGACCAAACGAACGAGATCCCAGATTAAATTAGCTTTCTCTGCAGGGTGGTGGGGCATTCCCTTAGAGATAGTTTGAGGATCCGGTGCTGGATAAAGCGATAGATAATGTGTACACGTGCGAGGTTACTGGTGATTCATCCCTGCTTACCTCCATTTTCGATGTGAGAAGCTAATGAATAAATTAGCCAACTGTGAGGTCCAAATGATATGACAGTTTTAGTGTTCGGTGAATAGAAGAGTTAAGCTCTTGTTTTGCCAACTTTTATGTTTAAAATCTGAATCTAAATTAAAACAAGACACCTGTGGCATTTTATTCTGCATAATACTCAGTGTTAAAAAATTAAAAACCTGTATCTATCCCGCTAACTAAAGTAAAACTGAAACTGTAATTTGCTTGATTTTAAAATTAATGTGGTATCTTTAATTGTTGTACAGTAATAGAAAGCATAGATTTAATTCGTAGACTGGATTATTTACAAGGAGGTTTTAATACTCACAGTTGACAAGAAGCTTGTATGAAGTGCTGGTCATGTTTCCGAAAGCATTAGCTGCCATACATTTGTAGTTTCCAGCATCTGAACGGCTCAGTTCCTTGAACATGAGTGTCTTGTTGTTCATAGAAAAAGCAGTTCTGTTACTTGCAAGGATTGGTTCATCATTTTTCATCCAGTAGATGTAATCAGCATCTCCAGTTACGTTGCATGTTAGATTGTATGAATAATCTTCCATGGCAGGAAACACCTGTGTTGCTACTTCCACTTTATTTATTGGATCTGAAATTAGGGCACAACCAAAAAAAAAAAACAAAAACAAAAAACAACAACTTTTATTGATTAAGTCTCACCTCTGTGAAATGACAGAAATGAAATTAAAAATCTACATGCAAATCTCACCGATAACAGTAAGCATTGTGCTGGCAGTAGTATTTTTGCCAGTGATGCTGTTGAAGGCCACACAGATGTATTCCCCGCTCATTTTTATTGTGAGAGCAGGTGCATTATACTCAGACTTGTTAGAAACCGGAGAATTATTAAAGAACCATTTGAAGGAACTTGGTGGGACAGATTCTGCCTTGCATGAGAGTGTAATATTGTCTTCTGTCCGTGCCACTCTTGGTCCCATGATGGCTGGTGTTTTTGGTCCATCTGAAAACATTGTTTAAATACAATGCAATACAATGATTCACTTCAATAAGTGGATTTTTTTTTATTGTGCTTTAAAATATAAGAAGATTGTAAAGCTTGAAATGAAAACATGTTCATTAACTTGCTGGACATTTAGTTATTCTATCCTGTAGCAAGCATCAACTAATTTTTATTTACTAATAACTACATGATAGTTACTCTTTACTTATAATATAAATTACTGTGCAAAAATATTTTCTGCAGTACAGATATCTTCTGCTTTTGCTTTTTATTCACACATAAACATTTCAGTTCATCAAACCAATTTCAATTTCATATAAAGATAACCCGAATAAATATAAAATGCAGATTTCAAGTGTTTTGTTTTACAAAGGAAATAAAAGCTTCCTAAATCAGCCTGGTGTGATATGAAGTAGTAAATCATCTCTAAATTTAATAGCAGGTTATCCAAGTACTCAAGATGAAAAACAGCCATCTTTGCAGAAGTGTTTTAATTCAGCTCAACTCCTTTTTTAATGGTGAACAATCTGTTTACTGCAAAGATTCTAAACAAGAATTAAGCATAGACCTAGACAACTCCAAAACTTTCTTTTGTTTTTGAGCCACGTTTAAGGCAACTTTTTATATCCTCTGCCACTGTCCTCTGATAACCTGACAGAGTTTAAGAGTCATGGCACAAAGTGCTTTAGATGTTGTTCTGAGTTTATTTTTTATAAACTCCTAGATGACTCGTCTGTGTGCTTAAGAACCACAAGAATTGGTCCCCTGGGACATGAAACGTCTGCAAATTGGTTTGCAAAAGGTTCTCAGATCAGGATTAAATCTGAAATTTTTATAAGTATATCATATTGTCAATTTGATTTGAAAAGCTGTTCTGTGCCATTAATAATGAAATCTTGACTTGAAAAGAAAACGCAAATTCTTGTTTGATAACAACATTACTTTGTTAATCTAAATAAAGTCAAGGTGACGAAAAGGAAAACAAAAATCTGCTCAGCAAAAGCACATTTTGAAAAAATTGTATTTTTCCTTCTAAACAATAAGTACTAAATATCTGGTACTTACAGTTTACTTTAACTTCAAAGGGGCTGCTGGTCATGTTGCTCACATGGTTAAAAACATGACACTCATAGACTCCATTATCAGAGTGTTGAACTGGATTGAGAGTCAGAATCTTGTTGTTCATTTCAAATACAGTTCTATTGTCAGGAGCAATTGGACGGCCATCTTTCCACCACTGAATGCTACCAATGGGTCCAACCACTTTGCACTGCAGAGAATACATATAGTCCAGTATTGCGGGGCCTCTGGTATGATTCAAGACAACCTCTGTTATAGGATCTGCAACAGAAGATATGAAGGGATGTCTTTAATAAATATATTTATAAATCAAGTGATAGTGTCCCACCTTCCTAGAAACCCTTGCGTTCGTTTGCCTCGCAAAGTGTAAAAGGTTCGGAAGTATCAGTTTTATCCAAGGTTTTGGTTCAGGTTTAGCACCGCAATATAAAAAAGACTTACTGTCATCATATCAACCACTCAGAATACTCAGGTCTTCTGGTTACAGTCTACTTTGCATCTCAGGAACCTAAAGAAGCAACTTTCAGTTCTTATGCACCTTTAAGTTAGAACAAACTACCAGGAAACTGCAAAACATCCGAAACACTAAATCCTTGAAATCCTGCTGAAGACTCACCTGTTTAGAGCCGCCTCTGATTATAGTCTGCAATTACACCCCAGGTGAGAAAGTGCTCTAAACAAAATATCTTGCTGTATCTGTTGATTCAGTAGATACTTATGGTTTTATAATTTTGTGTGATTTTCCGATGTTTTTAATGATGTTAATAATTTTACTGCACATTTGGTCTGATATTTTTATGACATAAAGCACTTTGAACTGTGTTGTGACTGAAAAGTGCTATGCAAACACATTTTACTTACCTAGTTACTTAGGTTAAAGAGTGTTTTTGTATTATTATCTTTATTGGAATCTCTGAGAGTACTCAATAACTGATATTTTCAATGATTTAGTCAGTAAAAAAAATCTTTTCTGAGCACCACACTGCACTATGTTGTCCATCAACATTATTTTGGTTGATCAGAGATTGTAAAGTTTTCTATCAATCTTCAGAGAAAGACACTTATTACCTGATGCAGCTCACCATTTGTCTGTCTCATGTGGCCTACTTTGAGCTAAGTTTAGATATTTCCGGTTGCCACACAAAAACAGCTGGTAAGACTAGCTGAAAGGCAATATTTTAGATTTTATGATGTTTGAAGCAGGGCACTAAGTTTATGAGCCAGCAGGATATAACTTTCTGTAAGTTCTGACCACATGTGGTCATCTGGAAGTGCAATTGTATTATGTTACAATTTACAAGCAAGTAAGTCATATCAAAATACTGAATAAATATGCTAATGTTAGCTTAGCATGAAAGTGAACTACTTAGGAGGAACTCCCAATACACAGGCATAACAAAAGCTTATGAGAAAACTGTAGCAGCAGAAGTCTGTTAGCGAAGGTCTTTGGAAATAGTTTTTACTAGCTTATTATAACAGTTTTTTACTGTTGTTTAGCTGCATCAAAACTGCATGTTGAGGCTACCCTGCACACTACCACTGGGATAAAAGATCTGCTCATACAATACAAGGGTAAAGAGCATAACAATGATGAAACACAGTGTGTGTTTTCTGGAAAAATGTAATATTGACTTGAGGAAAGTGTTAAATGAAGACTTATTGGCAATGCTCTATTTAAATTGGTTCATTATCAGATAAATACATATATTGTTGGGCCATCCAACAGCTGGTGAATATGCTGGAGCACATTAAATCTTACGACACCGCCAGACACAGAAATAAAATGGTTGATCAAAAGGACAAAACACATAAACACATAATAGCTCTATGAAGCTTTGATGAATGCAGTACAATGCAGGCCAGAGTGTTTAGGCAAATGGACAGAATAAACAAAGCTGATTTCCATCACGTGATAGAAAGCTTTGAAGGTCATTAGCCAGCTGTTCACCTACTTTTGAAGTAAAGAGGAAAACCACATTTAACAAGAGAGATAAGTGAAGCAGCTCATATGCAGAGTCCCTTTTTTGTGAGGCTTGGGACCATATTGCTGTGATTCTTTCAAATATGACTTGTGAGCCTAAAACATCTAAGTAATTATGACCTACTTAAGAGTATACTCACCTGTATCTTCAAAGATCACACGCCTCAATTCATCTTTTCAGAAACCAATTCAATTTGGTTTAATTTCAGTTCAAAAATATGACCCATTTAAAAAATTAGACACAAACCTTTTCTAAAATGCAACAGCCTATAATGATATGAAGTGGAAAAAAAAAGAAACCTACCCATCACACGGATTTCAGTACTTTTATTGCTGGACCTCATTGTGATGTTGTTGTAAAACACACATTTGTAGGTTCCTGAGTCATGTTCTTGAAGATTCTGCAGGTCAAGCTTTGAGCCTGACTGGTTAAGGGGGACGTCGTTAACCATCCACTGGATCATTGCTGTGGGTTTGGAATCCGTTGAGCATGATAGTGTGATGTTAGATCCTGATCTGTA
>JAUZNJ010032355.1:0-13715 GCA_034780135.1 Jordanella pulchra | reverse complement strand
CTCTTTAGGCGGCTGGCCAAGGCTTGGAGCCTTTGTTTGGCCGTTTCGAGTGCTTCAGGTATGGGCATCTGGCTGTATTTCTTGGGTACTGATCTTTTCGTTGCACCCCTTAGGAGCTCTGACAGTTGGCTCACTCCTCCTTGTTATCTTGATCTTAGCCTCTGTCTTTTCCATGATGGATATTGGGTCTCATAGTTGCTCTTATAGCCAAGCATCTCAAGGATCACTGATGCTGAGTTGTATATCAGTTCAATGGTTTCAGTCATGGTGTTGGTAGGGATCGTTCTCAATGCTGCATTCACATCTTCAATAAGACTTTCTGATGGTACTTCACTCAGCAGTTGTAATCGGTGTCGGGGTCGCCACCTGGATATATATGCTATATATACATATATATACTTGAAATAATTCAGATTATTCCCTTTAACAGAGGATCTTTTTAAATATCTTCAGTGCTTTGAATATTTATGAACAGAGAGACCTGGCTACTGGCGAGAAATTCTAAAAGAGTGTTAAAAAAAATAAATAAATAACTTTTTCACAGCTGAACTTGCAGATTTGGCAGAGTTAATCTTTTAAACTTTATATTAATAATGGATCATCAGTATAGGCCAAAAATTAATCCTGGGGCTTTCTATGCCTTACACTAACACAGTCTTATGCACATGTTTTACCTTCACCCTGTATTTCATTAAGAATTTATCACAAATGAATAATAGAAAGAGCTATATCACAGTAATTAGTATTTTTCTTTTCACATAAGGCTGTAGCTTCTTCAAACACTACCTTGTCTGTCAGTCATGTGTTTACACATATCTTTGAACAAGGCTCTAACTGCCAGCATTTTGGTGAAACATGTCAACTGTCAGCTGAGACACGTTCATGGTTTCATTTCCATCAGACAGAGCGGTCACAGTCTTTATATGAGCACTAACATCTTCCTCCCTGTCTGTCAGAATGACTAATCGAACATAGGAGAGATAAATGCAACCAGATAATGGAAGTTAACAGTCCAACCCAGCAGCTACATTATGATCCTCCATGAAGTAAGTACCTCAGATAGATATAATTAATCTAAAAGTGACAGCTGAATGAACCTGATGGGAGGTAAGAACCACACAGTTATGCCAATGACAATGCCTGGATTTCATTGACATGAAGAAAAAAATGATGGTTAAATTGTAATTCAATTCAAATTCAAGCATACTTTATTTACTCCAAAGGGAAATTATATGTTATAGTAACTCATATATTTTTTGTTTTTTCTTAACACGTTGTTATAAGTGTTGATAGCCAGGAAGGATCTTCTTCATTGATCGGTCTTGCACTGGATCTTGAGACCCCTCTTACTGAAGACACTTTGCTGCTGTTTAAAAATCTTCTGAAGAGGATGCTTGCTGTTGTCCGTAATCTTCTTCTCTTTATGAACAAGTCTGGTTTGTGAAATCTTCTCTAGAGGTTTCAGAAGAGTTCTTAGAACAGAGCTGGCCGTATTTATTAGCTTGTTGAGTTTTTTTAAAGTCATTTACTCTGTTGCTGTTACCCCAGCAGATGGTGAAGGAAGACACCACACTCTCCAATAGAATTCTAGAAAATTTGTAGCATTGTTTTGCAAATGCAGAAGAACTTAAGCTTCCTTAGGTGGTACAGTCTGCTCTGTCCCTTCTTGTAGATGGCTTTACAGTTGCGTCTCCAGCCTAGTTTGTTTTCCAGGTGAACAACAAGGTATTTATACTCCTCCACCACCTCCACGTCTTTTCACATGATATTTATAGGATTCAATTTGTTTCTGTTTCTTCAGGAATCCACAATCATATCCCATGTTTTGTTGACATTCTGGATCAGATGATTGTTTCCAAACTATGCCACAAAGCTGTTCACCATCTATCTGTATGCTTCATTTTGTCCATATTTGATGCACCCAATGACTGCAGAGTCATTTAATCTGTGTCTGGTACTGGAAGGCAGATGTGTACAGAGTAAAAAGCAATACTGTACCCTGTGGTGCTCCTGTGCTGCTGACTACATGATTAGACAGTTGACCCTTCAGTCTAATAAACTGCGGTCTGTTTGTCAGGTAGTCTTTGATCCTGGCAAGTTTCGATGTCTACACCTGAGACCCCTGGAGTTTCTCACAAAGTAAGACAGGGTGAATTGTGTTAAATGCACTGTAGAAATCAAGGAACATGATCCTTAAAGTGATGTCTGCCTTGTCTAAATGAAAGTGGGTTTGTTGAAGGTGGTTTATGATAACGTTTTCAAGTCCAATTTCAGGATGATAAGCAAACTGCAGGGGGTCCTGCTAGCTGCTTGTTTGTTTCCTGAGGTGAACCAACAGAAATCTCTCTAGGACTTGTCATCTTTGGTACTGGAAGAAGGCAGGAGTTTTTCCACATCACTGAAACTATTTACTCCCTCAGACTAAGATTGAAGAGGTGCTGTAGAATGCTGCAGAGCTGCTCTGCCCAAACCTTCAGGACACTGGGGTTGACACCATCAGCACCTGGAAACCTATTATGATTCAGTCTCTCCAGTTGCCTCTTCAATTGACTTCTCAAGACACACAGGTGAAAGTTGGAGGGATCAACACCATCTCCTGAATTAGGTGACAACAAACTAGTAGAAGCAGAAGAGCCAATGGCAGAGGAGGGCAGGATGTCAGTGTGACTGTGGGCTGGAGAGAAGAAGTTGAGCTTGTTCCTGAACTGAACCTGTTGAAGAATGTACTGTCCAGAGTTCCATCCATCTGATCATCCTTCTGCTTGAAGCCTGTGATCTTCTTCATCCCTTACTGGACATCTTTGATATTGCTCTTGACACCTTTTCACCCTCATTGCTTCCTCTTATCTTGACCTTCAGTTGCTTGTGTATACTCCTCAATAATTCACTGTCTCCCTTCTTAAATGCTTGATTTTTCATGTTGAGTAGCTGCTTTAGATCAATTGTGACCCATGGTCTATCAATTTGGAAGCATTTCACTGTTCTGGTAGGCGTGGTGTTATCTACACACATGTTTATGTAGTCAATCACACACTCAATCAACAATGTCTTCTCCAGATGTAGGATGCCTTCAAATTTGCATAGAACAAGTCCAAAGTCTTGTTTTTTCGGTACAGCAGCTGAAAAACTGTTGGAACATTGGCAGTGTAGCAGAAAGCGAGGCATGATTAAAATCACCAGTTATTGTCAAACATGGATTTGGCTCTTGTCTCTGTAGCTTAACAATATCAGAACTGATTGTTTTTCATGCAGTGTCGGCAACAGCAGATGGTTATAGGTAAATGGTAACTAACAGAGAACTTGTAAACTCTCTAGGTAGATAATATGGCCGAAAACCAACTGCCAACAGTTTAATATCTGAGCTGCAGTGACAAGTATTCACAGTAACATGTCGCAGTTTCGTCCTCTGGGCGAATTTCTGACTTATTAGAGGCTCCTCTCTCTCATCTTCTTCTCTCTTCTCTACCAATACAAACAACGGATCATCCACCTCATTGTTGATTTCATCACTCTGTGCTCCGAATTGTGCTTCGTCATGTGTGCCTCAGCTGCCTCTCTCTCTCTTTCCTTTTTCCCGCAGCAATTAAATGCCACCGTTTGCAACTATGATTTTTGATTGATTAATGTGATGGATCTTTCCACCATTAGGACAGAGGTTTTTGGGTTGTTTTTTTTCTTCTCGTGTGTGAAAGCCCATTTTTCAGTGTTTATGAAGCACACACGCACAATGAACACATCCCGAATGCGAAAAAATCTTATGAAAAACGTATGGTATAAATACTTTATCAGAACTCGGGTTTTAAATGCCATATCAACACAATTTAAAAACTGATGTATAGTTTGTAGTCCACTCTTTCTTCACAAGTTGAAACTGTGACTCATCAACGCTGAGTTTTCCCGTTATAGCATGTGTTAGTTTGTGATGTCAGTTTGATGCGCCAACATGTCACTGGACTCCAGAGGGTTAAAAATATGTCTGCTGTATGGTCAGAAAGCCTGGCAGAGAGGCACAGGAGTCTGAGATATGATCTTGCAGCCATGTTTCAGTAAAACACATAATGCTGCAATGTCAGTATTCTGGCTGGGTCCTTGCTAGGGCTTGGGGTTCGTCCAGCTTGTTTCCTAAAGATCTCACCTTCTCTATGATGATGGATGGAAAAGATTATTTAAATGTCTTTTTCCCCTCTCTTTGCCTTGCTCCTGCTCTGCATCCCCTGCATCTCCTTTAACTCAGCTTGTACTTGCGGAAGAAATTGATGTATTGTTTAAGATTTAGAGATGTTAATTAGCTGCTCCCCAATGGAAAAATTCACTTGCTATGGTTGCTGTTGTTATGCATCATAACAAAAATCCAAAAAGGAAAAAATATCTGTAAAATCTCTCAAAGTGATTGTAGATTTCAGAAGACACAAAATCGAGTAGTAGTAGGAAAAGACGTGGAGGTGTTGGAGGTGTATAAATACCTATGTGTTCACCTGGACAACAAACTAGGCTGGAGATGCAATTACAAAGCCATCTACAAGAAGGGACAGAGCAGACTTTACTTCCTAAAGACACAATTCAGCCTGACTTGCTTTGTATGAATCTCTAGAAAACTCACTCGTAGGCATCAACTATTGCCAGGATCAAAGACTACCTGACAAACAGACCACAGTTTGTTAGACTGAAGGGTCAACTGCTTAATCAAGTAGTCAGCAGCACAGGAGCACCACAGGCGACAGTATTGCTTTTTACTCAGTACACATCTGACTTCCAGTACCAGACAGAGTCCTGTTATCTGCAGAAATACTTAGATTACTCTTCAGGCATTGGGTGCATCAAAGACGGACAGGATGCTGAGTACAGAGAGATGGTAAACATCTTTGTGGGATGCTGTTGAAACAGTCATCTGATCCTGAATGTGAAGCAAAGGTGATGATTTTAGATTTCAGAAGAAACGGGAATAGGTTGAATTTTGTTAACATCATGGGAGAAGAAGTGAAGGTGGTGGAGGAATATAAAGACCTTGGTGTTCACCTGGACAGTTCACCTGCAGTCTACACGAAGGGACAGAGCAGACTGTACTTCCTAAGGAAGCTTAGGCCCTTCAGTGTTTCCCAAAAGATGCTACATATCTTCTATAACTCTTTGTGGAGAGTGTGATCTCTTCCTCTATGATCTCTTGGGGTAACAGCAAAAGATAGACCATGGGTCACAGATCAAATTACTTAAAAAAATCTCCACAAGCTAATGAAGAGGATGGGCTTTGTTTAGGAACTCCTCTGGAACCTCTGGAGAAGATTTCACAAAGAAAAATTCATCATAAAGTGAAGAAGATCATGGACAACAGTGAGCATCCTCTTCAGAAGATTTTTAAGCAACAAAAAAGTGTCTTCACTAAGAGAGATCTCTTGATCCAGTGCCATACAGACTGGTACAGAAGATCCCTCCTGCTGACAACTATAAACACCTACTACAACTGGTTAAGAGATATCAAAAATATGAGTTACTTCAGTATTTAATTTCTCTTTCGGATAAATAAAGTATTTTTGAATTGAACTGAAATAAATATTCGAGGGGGTTGTTTCTAGCTCTATAATGGGAATCATGCACTTATCTAAAAAGGACTGTATTATTATGAACAATAAATCTATTGAAAAGGTTACCCTCTGAGTACACTCAAATGTATACCTTTATAGTTCTACAAACTATCTAAACAATATCAGCTACAATTCTATGCTGTTTTCTCTCTCAAAAAAAAAAATAAAGATTGAAATCAAGAAATGTAATTCTAACATTAGGGATGCATTGTAAGTTTTTTTTACCAAAAAATATCTGTAAAACAGCCTTTTTATTTTACCTTTGACCTCAACCTACAACTAAAACCTTGTTTGAGTACACTAACTTTTAACCACTTCAGTGCCGATGCATCTATAAGAATGTAGCCTATTTTCTTTAATGTACTTCAGCTCGGAGGTTTGTGCGCTGTTCTGCGGATGTGATAGCAATCATTTCAATTATGGATGGCTACAACCTAGCAAAGAAATCAAAGTACTATATCCCAGATGGATTTTGTGGATACTCAGAGGTAGCTGGAATCTAGCTCAAATAAGAAACCAAGGACAACTCCGCATAAAGTGAAAAAAGTAAGAATGAAAAAACCTTGTCAAATACAAGTGCAAGCTACACTTATGAGCAGAAGAGGGTCTGCAGTTCTGTGTTTTGGCCACAGGTGGCAGTATCAAAAGAAAACTCCATAATGACTTTTTAAAAGAATCAGTAATGTTCCCATTACATGAATAGGAAAAAATCTTTCACCTTCCTTAAAGCTTTCAAGTAGAGTCTGTGTTAAAAAAAAATTAAATAGAATTAATCTTATGGAACTGACTCAGTTTGCTACTTCAAATTACCGAAATTGATCTTATCTGCTAAAGATGTGACATCTATTGAGGAAAAAATGCCATGTTCTTTTAAAGGTGCAAGATACATGGAGTTGGACAGTATTTTTTTATTTTTTGTTATGTAAAGACCTAAAACAAAAATACAATTGTGGAGCTGACTAAAAAAAATGAAGCAAAGTAAATAGTTTGATTTATCCTCAGTGGTTTAAAATTGTTAGATTTACTGAACATTTAAGGAAAACACAAATGAAAGATGAAAGACAGAGAGATCTGCATGGTTGATGAACAGAAATGGCCACCAAGAAAAATAGAGAGCTAATAAAATATAATCAGAGCTGGCAGTTCCTAATGAGATGTTTTTGTGTCCTCATTACGTCAGTGCTACTAGCTCCTTCCTAGATAAAGCTAATCTGACCAGACTAATCTTCCAGTTCCCTCTTTTTCCTTTTCCTCATCACTGTTCTTTCCTTCAGGGCTGGCCCAGTTGGGTTGTCCAACTCACAAAAATGTAAGTAAACACTCACTGGTCCTTCAGCAACTGTATAGAAAAACACCTGGTATTATTAAAAAATAAAACAAACATCAACAACAAAAAAAACTAACTTCAGTTCAATGATGGGTCAAAGACAGAGATATGAAAATAGACTGGACTGGATTAGTCATGCCTTGGATATCATGTACAAACAACAATGGAGGTATTTGATAATAAAGGAATCAGTCTGGTTTAGAAGCACTGTAAGATACTTTTCAAGGGCATGTGTCGATCTAAAAGATGAAGTTAAATCTAAAAGTTAGCCTTTTCTGTTCTTAAAATGCAAACATTTTTTATCTTGTTTCATTGATTTGAAAAGCGACCTTACAACTTTGAATATAGCAAAATAGCTGGAGCAATGGACCAAGCTATAGTTAATCTCAACTGGTTTCTCTCAGTTGCTTTCAAGATAGAAAGTAATTGTGGGACACATGATTTCATGTTTTTTATTTTCTAAATGTGTGATTTTATTTTTACCACCAAAGTAACGTACTTAAATAAAAGGTTGGAATTTTGTAATTTTTTTTACATTTGGGTTCTTTGTTGTTTAAAAGAAAAGGGGAATTTCTTTAAGTCTTCAACCACATCTTAAACAGGGGTGCCAATAATTGCGAAGGGCATTGTTTATATGTTTTCTCACTCAATCTATATTTCCCCATGAGATATAATAAAAACCAACCTTTAAGGTATTGCCTGGCCATTTGCATTCACACATGATGAGGAAGCCATGCTGTTGTCCAACTCCGGCTGGTCGTGGCCTTCTGCAGTCTGGCAGTTCCTCTCCTTTACTTTGAGAGCATGAGAAATGTCCACCGCAGAGTGAAAATGCTGTGCAAATTAACCAAGATTATGATTTTTCAGATGATATTTGTGTGCCAACATAATCAGTGGAATTTAGTGATGTTACGAATGTTATTTTTCAAATCCACATGAACACAGGATCCCAAAGACACTGTAGTCACGTTTCTAATTCCTAGAGTTCCTGAATACAACACCTTTGAATAACTGTCAGTCATGCTTCTCCAAATATCCATATGTATTATGTTCTCTCCCAACACCAAGGGGGCAGCAATTTGAAACAGGAAAAAAAAAAATTCAAAACTAAAAAAAAACATTGAATCTGAAAAGTACTTATAAACATTTGTTTCAGTTTTAATAAACTGTTCTTTGATTTCAAAACTATTTTACAGTTTCAATATATTTGTTAGCAGTTTCATCATTTTTTTTTCAGCTTCAAAAAAAAAAGAAAAAAAGAAAATCCAACTCAGTTTTTGGCCCCAATTTAGATCCTTACTGATGGCAATAAATGTTTGAACAAAGTCAAAAAAATTAAACAGACAGTCTTTATTTATAGGGTAGAAAAACACATTCTCCTTTAAACAAAAAAATATGCTTTTTGCCTATGCTCTAAATTTGCACCATTGTCAGTAATAGTTGTCGATAATAATTTTACAATTTTCAATTTATCCTTTATAATGGTTAAATAACTATGTTTGTTGTTTTAGGTTTGACTTGAATATTTTTAAAATTGCCATAATTGCCGCTCAATTTAATGCACCTGTTTCGTTTTTATTTCAGTATTTTGCAGCACATCCACAAACAGAAGCGAGTAACAGAACTGCAGTGCATTGTGCAGCAGTCAGCAGTGCAGAGTATTTATTTTTAAATAAGAGAAATGAGACAGAGAGACTGAAAAAATGTGGAAAAATACCAATTAAAAATGTTGTGGGTGTTCCAATGTATTTGGTTTCCTCCTCCTGCAGAGCTTCATCACTCCAGCAGTTTTAATATGACCACAACTTTCCCCGTAACACTAATAAAGCCTCTTGGTCTGCCACTTCTGCTGAGAAGCCATTTTCTCACTACAGTCATTAAAACTTCCCAGTAAACAGATGTTTGCAAAGATATTTTGTAATCTGTTAAAATGTGCATGCCTTGATTTAACAAACATACTGTACCAAATGACAATATAAAATTCATCTGTAAAATTTGCAGTAGATAGTTATTTAAAACCAAAGTTTGTATGTGCTTAAAGCCATAAACCCACCTTTGGCAGAATTTAATCTAAGACATGAAAAAAATTAAAAACAATAGAATAGTCCCTCTAGCTCGCCTCACTTTTGTAGTCACAATAAGATTTTCTTGAACCAGTCTTTGGCTGACCTGTTATGAAGAGCCTGTTTTGAAAGTCCCTACCAGAGTTTTAAGTCCCAGACATCATAGCCTCTGAGTTGAGCCAGGCACTGACACTCTAACATAATTTTAAGGTGGTTGTTTGTGGACGGGTAAGAGGGACATAGTCCGGCGTATGGCGGAGCCAGGATCTCATCCTGGAGTAGAGTACAGGGTTGGGGTTGTTGACAAGCTTGTGGACGTTGGGTTCCTCCTCGCCAGACCGGTCCAAGTCTGAAGGAATTCAATCCCTGTTTTAGAATTGATTTTACGTGAATACTCAGTAGTACCAACTGACATCAGTCAATGTCTCTGCATTTGCAGCGATAGCAGTTTCGAAGCCCCATGAACCAACGAACCGATTAGAAAAAATTGGTCGAAACTTAACACCATGTTCAATATATTTGATAGAGTTTAGAATGGCAGCATCTGCTGGATTGTTATGAGAAATACAACCGAGTAGGTATCGTAATGTCCTTTATTTTTTTACGGCTGAAGTCGTTTGTTCCGTAATAATGGCATTGATAATGATCATTTATATAAATAGTAAAAAATAAAATGTCTGACCTGTGACATTGCAATATGATAAAAAGCCCTTCTGATGCGTAACAACTATGCAATGGTGTGGTCTTCTCACTATGCCTCCAAATAATATATAGGTCCTAGATTCACAGCAATATATACATATATAGCTGTTTGGCTGACTGATAGAATGCATGCGTTGCATTAATGAGATTGTGCGTTCGAATCATGCCTGGTTGCTTTATTGAATACCGTTTCATCAGTATACAGTATATTTTTCTCGTAATTTATGTAAATTAGGACATATGTCAGCCCTGTGTAGCCCAGTATTAGAGCGGGTTGCACCTACAACTAAATAAATTAATGAATAAATTATCTGCTTTCAAGTAGTCCCCACAGGTTCTCCACGTTCCTCCCGTGATTCTGTCTGATGAAGATGATCGCAACAAAGGAGGAGCATCATTAAAAAAAATAATGCCGCAGTTTATATATGGCACTGGTTCTTCCACCATGTCCCTTCATCACTTTACTCAGTCACACACATTTCACTACAACACAAGAAATCCTTTGTCTTTATCTATAAACTAAAGTAACCTTATGTTTTATTTATTTATTTTAAATTAACCCAATCAAAGATATAATCTAGAGCCTAACTGTTCAGATATTCTGTCTGAATAAATATTTGTTATAAATTAATCAGTGGATGACTTTAGTGGGTATGAGTGTGTCTGTCTATTTTAGATCTATGTGCATGTAGCAAACTATTCTGAATCAAATCTAAACTGGACCTAAAAATAATTTTTTTTTCCCAAGTCTTTGAATAAAACTGTAAATGGAAAAAACGGTGGTTTGAGTCACGTTTGTGATGCCATTTAAATACTTTAGTAGGATGAAACAACCAGATTACACAAATTTATTGTGAAGCTCGACACAAAGTGTGATGTAACGAGGCCTTGCTCACACCAGTCATGTGACTGAGGTGCGCTCGATACACTTTTCAGCGACACTTCTGCTTAAAAATATGGAAGCTGTGTCGAACCGAATTACTCAAGCATAACATCACTATGAATTTGGTACCCATCCCTAGCTGAGGGAGAGATAAATGCACAGCTGCTGAAAGAGGAAGGCCAATTAATATAAAAGACAAAACACAAATGTCCAGAGCAAAATCATGAAAAGAAAATTTAGGAGTAAGGTAAGATGTATAGTACAAAGAACTTAAAAACAAAACACTGAACTAATGATGAACACCAAACAATGAATGGCATGAACAGATTTCCACACACACATATATATATATATATCTATATAAGCTGATATTGAGTCAGACACGACTGTATTCCTAGCTAATGTTTCTCAGTCTGCAATTCTGCAGCTGAAACTCTAGTTTTGTTTTGTTTTTCTGTGTTTGTTTTCCTAACTCATTCTGTTACTAGTTGATGTTTCTTTCACTGGTCCAGTCACGGAAAATCCTTCAGATATCTGACCGACTTCAATCAGCATTGCTTTGTTGGGGTTACTGAGTCAGGACACCCTGACCCCAACTCCCCAACCGTATTTTTTCTCTTTCTGAAGTCGATAAATATCCCAGCTGCCTGTTTATCTTTAATGGAAATGCTGGAATTATTACAGAGAATGTCTTCATATATCTTTGTGCATTGTATCCAAAACCTTAGTGTTTTTTTTATTCCTCTGTTTGTTGTTTTTTTTATCCTTCCATTTTGTTTTAAAATATGTTGGTTTCAGTAAACAGTTTTTATCATTCTTAAGTATTCGCAGCAAAGACAGTGCTGTTGGGCCATTAACCACGGTAATAAGTAATGACATTGGGAACCAGTGTCCATGCTTTATATCAGCCAGAGGATGAAGGTTTTCCACCGTTCACATGAGTTTTTACAACATGCTGCTGATATTTCTGTTTAGTTGTTTCATAGGTTTGCATCAGAAAAGAGGTTTAACAAGGGTTGGTTGACACAGTCGAGTCATACTGTGAACTGAGATGAGGATTAGAGCTGCTTTTTAAGATTTTTCATTCATTAGGAAAAAACATGAAAGTGATTTTGACTTTGCAGTCACACAAAGAAAATCACATCAAGACTCAAATTAAACCCACAAAGGTTTTATTTATCTGTTTGTCTGTTTATATGAGATCTGTGCTCTGCTTTAAAGTGTGAAGATCTCAAAAGTAATTCCCTATTTGGTAGGGTATTGCAGAGGTTTTTATTTGAGGCAAGAGGCTCCCTAAATGCAGTATGACATTCTGGCTCATTTATTACACCACTGCAAAGCCACGAGGTGATGTTCCATGCATTCAAACAAAATATGGTGAATTAGAAAGAAAGTATTTGTTTTGATATTTTCCATTGTGAGGCAACCTGAAAAAAGCAACAATATGATACACAGAAACAATATGAAAAAAATAACAGAACTTAAAACTGGTGACGGAAATTTATACAGTTCCCGACTACAAACTACAAACTTTAAATGTTTGACGGGGATTTTACAGAACATGAAAATAGGAATTCATTTGATGTACTTTTGCATTTTCAAGTAATTTGATTGCTAAACACGCTTAATTGATATTCAATTTCATCTCAGAATAAATACAGTTTTTCTTTAACATTTTCTAACAAATCTGAGGCTGTGAAGGCCCCGTGTTTGTTAAAGAATGTCAGCAGACAGGTCAGGGATAAAGTTGTTAAGAAGTTTGAAACCGGCACTGATTTGGGGCTATTTTTAAGGGTATTTAAGGTGGAGGCAGCATCATACTGTGGAATGTTTAATTTCAGCAGGGGCACTGATTCTGCCTTTATCAAAACAATGAGTGAAGCTTAACACATGTCAATCTAGAAATAAAACAACTAATTAAGAGATGGATCAAATATTCTGAAATGATTTAGACTGAATCCTTAATGTGACAAAACAGCCTGGTTCAAGTCCATAAATAAATGAAATCCAGAAATTTGGGGAAAAGTGGAAAATTGGCACCCAAAAATGTTGTCCATCCAAATGGGATGAGATTAAGCTACTCTGCAAAGAAAAATGTACAAAAATTTCAGTCTGAAGTCGTGCAAAGCTGGCAGAGCTACATTTCATTCCAAGCAACTTCAAGTACAGGGAAAGGTGGTTCTACCAAATTTTACATCAAGGGATTAAAAACAAAAAAGGAAATGCTTCATAAGTTTGTTTAAAAAACAAAATGACAACAAAAGAAAAGATCAGCACGAACATGAGACAAACTGAAATTGTAGAACTAGTGATCTTTTTTCTTTTTCGTTGACCTACACAGAACCTTATCTTTGTAGTTTTTCAGGTCTAACTTTCAGTAAAAAGTAAACTTTTGTTTGACCTTGCAAACTTTGCCCTTATATATCTGAGATAGTTCTTGGAACATCAGAGGACATTCTGAGGACATCTCAGACATCTTTTGAGACGTCTCATGACAGATTTTGGGCTGGAGCTAATGTGCTGGTATGAAGATAAAGGAGCTCGTCCTGAGAGATCAGGCGGCACCGTTTGGACCTCAGCTGGAGCTCATGGCAGCAGAACACAGGCCGGCCTTGGCATTAATATGGATGTCCACCAGGCGCCTTGTCCTCGGTCTCTCTTTGTGCACTGCCACAGTCCACTGTGTGCCAGTGAATCGCATTAACAGCATGGCTGCCACCTCCAGCCATGCCAAGGTCATTAATAAACATCCTCAGATGGCTCATAATGATTCCCTACAGTTGGACGTGGCTAGTGAAGAGTGTCAAGATGAGTTGTGGCAGCGCACAGCTCTGTTTCCTTCACAGTTTACAGAGTGGGTCCCCCAAAACTTACTGCTACACTTAACACATAACTATGTACACTGTTTAGGAACGCTCACAGCCTTTCCTCACACAGCATGATCAGACTTATGTTTCGCTTCCTTACATCGGTACAGTTTATTTTTTTTCACCCCTTATTGAATGACTGAGCAGATATACTATGACCCAAATAAAATTGTTAGAATGATTAAATTATGGTTGTGAGGGAAAGGGGTACTTTCATTCATTCATCCATCCATCCATCCATCCATCCATCCATCCATCCATCCATCCATCCATCCATCCATCCATCCATCCATC
>JAUZNJ010032354.1:0-13715 GCA_034780135.1 Jordanella pulchra | reverse complement strand
GGTCTCACCACCGTTTGATATATATATATATATATATATATATATATATATATATATATATATATTTGGATTTGTGTCAAAACGTTTGACATATTTTGCAGATCACTACCTTTTAAAACAAATAAACTTAGGGATGTTTTCTACAAACTTCAAAGTTAAAAATGCAGATGGAAGTTCCCATTAAGTGACTGCGTTTATATAAAGAACTAAACACAGGCATATTTGTATTTATGAAGGCCATTAAAAATAGTCATAGTTAAGGCTGCAAATAAAGAATTTGGCAATTTTTCTAGTTTGAAAGCAGAAGTAAGAGTAGAAAAGATGTCTGACAGCAGCACTCTGGAGACCTAACAAACCAGCATCCTTTCAAAGGTAATTCCACCACATAGGTGAATTGTTGCTTGTGGCAGAATTGTGTTTTCAAAAATTTTGATTCTAGCATTATTGGGGCAGATATGATTTTGGAATGAAAGCAGCTGAAAGTATCACTCTTCCACTTGTTTTCATTTCAAGTACAGGAAAAACCCTCAAAGCTCATCTACATGTATTTTTCTCTAAACATGCTCTAAAAGTGAACCTCTTAAGTTTAATGGACAAAACTGAGTACAAAATAGTGCAAAAGCATCATTTTTGGCTTCAACTTTCGTTGATCTTTCATTTATTTCAGGCACATTAATAAGGTTGATACATTTGTGAGTAAAACTCTACAAGTTATTAATTTACCTTGAATGGATCATGAAGCATCAGCAGAGCCTTGTTCCTGCAAGAGCCCCAAAAAAACGTTAAAACTATTGTAAAACTAAACGATTTCCTACTGACACCCATTTGCTCACATGGTTATCCCCGTTATCTGGCTGCATACTCACAGGAGCCAGTTTTAGTAGCTATGGCTTGAACTGTGTTGTCTCTGCCCCTCAGGGTCCAATCTTTTCCTAATCCTGGGTTGAAAAGTGCTTCAAGCAAACCTATTTTGTGTCATAAAATTGCGTTATAAAATTATTTATCAACATGAGCGGTTCTAGACAAGGGCCAACAGTGGCCAGGAACCATGTGGCCCACTAAGTATATTGAACCTACTGCCCTGTTTTTTGTTTAATTTGTTTGTTCTAAAAAGCCCGGCCACACAATGACACCACTGGTAGATTTAGTCTAGAATCACCACTGCCTGTCTGTTCTGAACACAATTTGTGAATAATGATTTGGTTTTACTGAATACTTTACACTGGCCAGGTTTTCTCGTTCTTGTTATGATGATAAATGCCCTTTAAACAGAAAGTATCATTAAACCTCTTAAGAGAACAATTTTTGAAATGCAAATACAACAATGCACTACTGTAAAAATAACTTGTTTTTATTTTGTTTTTTATTTTAGCCCGTTGTGTCTGTTTTAAAACTTTAAAACATATATTTGAGTCATCCTATTCCTTTATGCTAAAATTAAAAATGTTTTGTTTTGCCAGAATTTTGTTAGAACAAAGAAAAAAAATCGAGCCTATAATTGGAGCCTAATTATTATATTTAATCAAAGCGAGTACGTTTTTTTTTTTTTTTTTTTTTTTTTTTTTTTTTTGCAAATATATTTTAAACAATGAAAAGGGGATCGCTGCAACAGATTTACTTGTGCAAACCAAAGAAATACTTTTGAGCTTTGCAGATTTGTTGATTTGCACAAAATGAGCCCTAAACGAAGCATGTTTTTTTTTTCCACATTGTTATGTAGAATTTGGTGATCATTTTAGGATGATATGAATATTGTATACACGTTTGATTTTTATATGTAAACACAAATGAAATCAAATGAAAAATAGTAGTATTATAACAAACCACCGCTTAAAATGTTAATATTTTTTATTCACATTCTTTCACTCCCATGTTAGTTGACTTTAATAGATCTACAGTTTAACTCACCAACTCTCAACACAGAAGGAAGCCATTATAAACCAAAAAAAAAAGACATTTTCTTCTTGCATTTGTTGCTTGTGCTAAGTTAAAAGGAGGCTTCTCTCCTGTGCCATAATATTTTCACATGTATGCATCAACAAAATGTTTTAACTGCTTTTCACATTTGTCACAACCAAACATTTTTTTCCCCACCATGTGTAAAATTAAACAAGGCTAGTATGATTTTTATCTGCAATTGCAAATGCTTCACAGACTCAGTTCTTTATCTTTTCTCTCTCCAGTATCTTGCACTTGACTCATGTAGCAATACCTACAGGATGGGGGGGAAATTGTGTGATTCACCAGTATTTAAGAAAAATATAACATTTGATTTCTTGCTATTGTTTGACTTTGTATAAAAATATATACTGTACAGATTCAAAAGTATATTATGAAAAAGGGAAAAAAAACTTTTAGAAATAATATTTATTTTTACTGTTTTGTAATTTAGACACAATACTGTAGCTCCTCTATTGCCAGACTTACTGGAAGTGCCTCTCAATAATGTATTACAAAGTAACTATACAATATATTGGGATTATTAGAACCTGTCACTAGCAAGGCATTGTTGATGTTGTATTGTGACTATTGTTCAATAATAAGATTTATAAATGCTACCTGTGTCTGACTGCTTCTTTATCCGTCTCAATGTGCTCATTTTTATCATTATCATCATTTTCATTACTTAAGTTGGATTGATCAGTTAGGAAGTTATTTTATTTATTTAATAAACAGGGTCCTAATATTTTATTGGTGCCCCTGGACATAAACATAAAATTTTTTTAATTAAATTCATCATTTATCACCATCCCAAAGTCTCTGCATCAAGAAGAAACGTTTAGCACAGGGAGAGAATATTTATTGGCAAATACTAACACAATAATGATAATACTTCTAAATCTAACAGAAGCCATTTTTATCCATGACTAACCTTTTTAAGTTGATCAGATGTTTCATAAAGTTTTCAATCAAGGACTTTCTGTTTGCCTATGTTATGAATACACTGTGAAACAGAGGTTTAACTGTATCTTGCCGCCGCGCAAAGCAAAAAAATAGAGGGACAAAAAAAGGAATATATTTAAAAAAACCTACCCAAGGTTTGTATTTCACACTTTCCATGTGATCTAAATGCCAACCAGTTGTTAGGGATGCATGCTAGGAACAAAAAAAGCCTTCTGTGTCCTTCCATCATAAATGGAAAAGTTCACTATATAGGGACATAAACTGGAACCAGTTCTAGACTGACCTGATATGAAATTAAAGGATCTATGTTGCTGTGGGCCACTTTTGCTCCCAACTGCTCTAAGAGTATTGTGAGGCTATTTGTACAGGAACATGTACGTACATCAGTCTAGAGCTGAGGAGTAGATTGCAATCAAACCTACTATAAACAGTGCCATTCGCTAAGACACCTACAGATGTAAAACACTTTTTAACGTTAAAAGTCTGAACACATTAGGCTTTGTTTGGCTTTTAAAAATAAAGAGAACAACAACAATAAATAAATAAAAAAACTGACTCACTCTGCAAAATCCCCGTCCATGTTTTCTGTGGAATTGTCTCTGACCCTTCCTCAGCAAGTCAGCACCTAATATTTCTTGTTTTTAGGGGCTAGATTAATACCCCCTACCCCTCATTATGTCCACTACTCCTATGTACAAAGAGGAATTGGGACACCACTACCCTGACGGGAACGCACAAAATTTATGGGTAAAGTTAAATCAATAGTGTGACAGCAAGGAGACACATAAAGCATTCAGTGGTCCCTGAGGACCAGGACTGAGAACCCCTGATATGAAGTATTACTAGCATATAATGATTGTGGCAGAGCTGATTCTATTAGAATATTCTTTATCATAGAATTTTTACCGCACATAATACATTTCCTCATATTAAAGATTTTTGTAAAATTTTCACTTTAATACAGGGCTGAATCAATACTCATCAAAAATGAATATTTTTCAACGAGTTTAACACACCTTTTATAAGGTCGGCAATAAGTGTGAATAACATTACTAATATTGAAATATCCTGCCACATCAATCAGTCTTTTACAGTTCAACATTAATTATGCAAACATTGTTGAGCTAATGTTAAATGTTTCCCTTTCCCAATAAACACTCAATTATTATACATTTTAAACGAGTTAACTCAGTATTAGTACTATTATTTATATTCCACCAAACATAAAAACACATCATACAAAGCCAATGAGAAATAAAAAATCCCCAGGAGCTACTGTTTGATTCAAATGTATTATCTCTAAACAGTAAGGGGGCTAGATGGCAGGATAAAAGTTTTATTACATTCCAGGCTGGGAAATGCTGGCAGAAATGCTGGCAGCAAGTCTTTTAATTTGCCATTGGGAGACTGGAAGAAGATTCTTAGAACCTATTTAGATGAACACACAAGCACATGACCATGAACGTGCTTTAGGGTCTTCTAAGTCTGTTGAGAACTACACAGAGAATCACCTGCAATAATATTGCTTTCAGATCATTTTGAAGTTACAGTAACAAACTGTAGTTTTCAGTAAAGTCAAAATGATTGCAGCACTAGCAGCTAAATAATGTTTAACTCTGACTCAATGTGAAAAGCAGAACATCGTAGTTTGCCTTTTAGTAACACAGATGTAGAGACGCTGATACACTTGGAGTATGTTCTGCCAGAATAGATCAAAAGTAATCCCTTTGGTAATCTTGTTTTGGTTGAAGCCGCCCTCTCTTTGAAGCCGTCCTTGTCTGATTGATTTTGTGTCAGCCTTTGGAATTAAAAAAGTGAGTGTATTAAACATCATGAGACATCCTTTTTACCCAACCACACTATAGACAAAAATGTAGCAGAAGTTAACCCCTTTATACATGGTTTAACAAACAGGTTTAATCTGAATTTTTCTGCAGTGCCAACATGGACTTGTTTTTTTTAACAGCACAGAAGGCCAAGTAAGTTAAAGTTGTATGACACTTATCATTTTCCAACTATGTGAACATACTTCAGGCTAGGTCTACTTTTTGCTAGATTTTCTTTTTTTCTGGACTCTGGTTCGATATGTTCCTCTCTTTTATTGTAGTTCTGTCTTCTGGCTGCTTTCCTACTTTCCCTTTTTTCCCCTTCAAGTATTCCTAATAAAGCTTCTTAACTTTAACCCAGTGGATTATCAACACCCTTGGAATTAAACCAACCTGACAAAAAGGGACTATTGAGCACACGTCATCAGTGGCCAGAATATGAGCAGTTCAGAAAAAAATACTTTCCCTAATATAAAATGTATCTTTTGAGGCTGACAGAAACGGTGTTGGTATAGATAGAATATTATCTCTGCAAGACATTTGTAGGCGATTTACTTTTATTGAAAATGCGAGGAATGCTACTTGACTTAATCGAAAAAAACACATCGGCAAGCTGTAATCCTATCAAGGCGGATGGTATGCAATGACCCACAAAAAAAACTAGGCAATCAAACTTTGAGTTGAGATTTTTCTTAACTTCTATAACCAAGGTGGCTTACTTAGCCTATTAATACATTTTTTTTAAATATATTATTTACATTGTCTCATTTTAATAAACAAGTTTCCAAAATGACTCCAAAAATCTCTCAAAATTACCAAAGCTTTAGCTGTTAAAACAGGTGAAGAAAACACTTTTTTTTCTTACTCTATATTATTTGACAAAAATCCTAGACACTGTGATTACTTTTTTTTTTGATAGAAAGATATAGCTAAGTATCTAGATGGATGTCTGACAGCAGACAATAAAGGAGATAAGAAAGCTGAAGGACATTAATCATAGCCCTCGTCTTTAACATAACCGAGCACACACTGACAAGCACACCCTCCTCTATCATTTCTAACTAATTCTAGAGATGACAGAAATTACACCTTAGTGTCTTATCAATCTGAACTAATAGATATTTTCAGTGAGTGAAGGTGTTTTCCTGTGACAAGGCTTAGATCACTTTTGCACACCTTCTAAGCTCATAAGTAGAATAAGATTTATTAAAAAAAACAAAAAAAACAGCAAGTTGCTACACAGTTTGTGTTCTGTACAGTTTCACTTGTTACCCAGATGGATAATCCCCATTTGTTAACATTTTTTCCCCAAATCTTTTCTATTGCTTGCAGTTATCAGTAACCTAAAGAAATACATATCTGTTTCATTATTTTTAACGTTAGGTTTAATTCCAAGGTAAGGAGATATGAATGATATACTGACAATGAAACTTAGGAGCTTTGAAATTCTTTTTGCCACATCCCTCCAGAGGATCTTGATGATGCGGCAATACCAAAAGACATGGGAATGATCAATAGAGACATTCTCTCCAACAGCCCAGTTGTTTGTCAGTCTGTTTGGATTTCTGATTAGGGATTATAAAAAAATAAGAAAAGCTAACCCCAATTAAATCTTTGCCATAGGTTTCCATTTGTGACAATCTTAAAGATGGCAGTAATGTCATAATATTCCTAATGGTATAATTTTTTGTCTGCTTTTGAAGAACACAGCCCAAAGACCACAAGGATATCAATCAATTAATGCCATTAGGGCCTCTGACCAACAGCAGCAGACACGACGGGTTAATGTCTTACCCAAGGACACAATAACTGAGACATACAAGCAGGGACTTGAACCGGCAGGGTAATTCAAACAGAACAAACTCATACGTCCAGAACCAACAAGGTATTTACGTGTGAGAAAGTATTTTCTTTTGTACTTATGGTGTGACTGCAGAGTGTGAAAAAGCCTTTCATTTGCAAGGCTGTTTGTGCAACTCTCCACTATACCATCTGTTGCTTCAGTGATCGACATGTTTAAAGGTCAAACCTTATTGGTCAGTTGGAAAGTGATCATTGGTCACATCTGAATAAAAAGTTGTCAATGTTTCCTGCAAAGTACAGTCCTCAAATACATTGTTTTAAATATCAGGAGGTTTGTGGATTAGGATCCAAATAGGACTTACGAGGACTTCATTAGCACCTTTTCCAGGTTGCATTTCCATACAGATTCAGCCGGGTAACTTCACTTTCCTGGAGCTTTGGTTCCTCTAAAGACCTTGTGTTTATATTCTACTGGTCTTTGCACCATCTCACAGTTGTTAGTGCTAATGCGAAGGGATATAATATGCAAGACAGGTGCTTTGAGAACATGGCTGAGCTAACCAGTAACCTTCTGTGTCTATAAGCGTATGTACCAGTGATATGAAGGTTACACCTCAGTCAGGCATGAAAAGCTTCCTTCTGAAGTAGAGCAAAGCAACAATATGTGTTCTAGAGAGGTAAGATCCTTACAGTCTTTTGTTATTTTAAAACCGCTTCTCTGTGGTTGTTTTTTGTTCTAGAACAAACAAAGCACTTCTCTTAGAGACTGAGACTAAAGCAATTATAAGTTAATAAAATAAAAGAAAAAAATGACAGACTACAGATCATTTGATATCTTTATACCAATCAATGGGGTATAAGGATTAGATTAAAAGTAATTTTAAGATAAATTTCTTATTAGATTTTTAGATAATTCAATTGTTTTTACTCATCATGCCAAAATGATGTAGATTTATGAAATGATTATTACAAAATAGAAAAAAAAATAGAAGTAACATTGAGGGAAGGAGTTATTGAAAAATATAAAAAAATAAAAGGATTGCTAAAAAATGATGAAAATGTATGATTTAAAAAAAGTTATTTTTAAATTTTAAAAAAATGCACTGGACTATCTGTACAGGTAAACAGAAGATGAGACTCTTATTTTCTTTCCCTGCAGGCATGTCAAGGCTGTTGCTTCTTAAGAGGAGACAAAAGGAAAGAGGTATAAACAGGAATGCACTGACTGCTCAGCAAGAATTTTGGCCTTCTTATTTGCGTTACAGAACATCTGTAAACAAAAAACTAACACAGCTTTTCATCGGGTTTATAATGTGTGCTTCCAACTCTAAAGGCTTAAACACAGGAAAACATGTGAGAGGCTACAAAAGACTTCAGAGACAAATATCCGGAGATTGAATTCAGCACTGGTGGACTATTTACAAGAAAGGTAACTGCAGAAGGCAGGTGGTTACACTCGATTACTGTTACTGGAGTAAAAGGGGACAGCCGACATGTATTCGTCAGACACACACGAATTCAAATTAAATTAATTTTAACTGTGGTGTTGTGACAAAAAGTGAAAAAGAAGATACAAAATAATGAATACTTTAGAGATATAAATTCCTTTTTTCTGAGGTATAAATCTGACATTACTTAAGCCAATTTCGAAAGTCAGGAAAAGACATAAAAATAAATACATCCCTCAACTTACTTGGATATATTTAGAGGAACACTTCAAGATAATATATATATATACCACAATAAACAAAACTCAGATCCAACAGGACTTGGCTTAAAATGAATCTCCAAAGCTCATTGTTGCAGAACTGCAGCAAGAGGTGAGATCTAAGGGATGTCAAGTCTCCATAACAACAATTAGGAAGGGAATGCATTGGGCATGAATGTGGGGGGTGCTATGATGTCAGTAGCTAGGTGCATCCCTGATAATAAATAAAAGAGCCATTTCTATGACAACAGAGTCACATAGCCTACACAAGGATAAGTATTTTTTTCCCTCCTATTATGGAGACCAGAGCTCTAATCGGAAACCTCACCAGTTATATCTCATGACTAGCTGATTATTTTTCTAATTGATCAAATGTTTTCAACCAATTTAACGACGAGAACTCAGCTAAGATGTTATATTTTAATCTCCGGAGCAGTATTATGTGGTCTCTCAAAAAAAGCAGTAAAAAAATAAAACGACTTTCGCAAACTAGAGGAGAGGGAGGGGAAAAAAGATGAAAGGAGATAGACAGCTGTAAAACAAACTGGGTAAAGAAAGAGAGGGAGAAGTGCGCTGCTGAAGACGCCCGCCTCTCGAGGAAGGCTGCTGCTTACAGCCTGCTGCTCTGCAGGAGCAGTGTGACTGCAGGAGGCGGAGGGATCCCACCTGGAAGCGCACATCTTATTTCTCCTGCCTGTATGCTCTGAGGATATATGTCATAAGGTTGGAATCCCTTTTCTTAATTTTTGGGGATTAGATTGTTTGGCTGGCAATAAACTGCACTGACGCAGTTCCTTCCAATCGGCGGCTCTTCTCGATTTCATTACACATGAGAAGTTTGACAGCAACGGACTGAGCTGCTGAGAAAAGAGACCGACTCTGCGCTTTTCTGGGGAAATCTGAGCAGCTCAGTCGAGCCGAAAATAACAGCGAGGCAGAGGTGAGTGATTATAATCTTCACGGCTTATCACCCCGTTTCTTTGAAAGGAAAACGGATCTGAAGAAATGAGGGAGAAGGAGCGTCTTGAATTAAAGATGGCAACAGGCAGGCTTTTGTGAATCTTTCTCAGCCTCTTTAACATGACCTCGTTGCTTATATTACCATTTCATATCTTGTATTTCAGCAAACAAGTGAACTTCGACAGAACAGTTAAGATTAAGAAACCAATGTGTTTAAAAAAGTGATCAAGTTAAACCTAGATTAAGGTATAATCTATCTATCCATCTATCTATCGTTTATTTCTGGCCAGATTTTCCCCATACTCTTTATTGAGTTGTGTTTTGTAGTTTATTCCTAGGTGTGCTTTACCCTGTTGCTTTTATTTTTTTTTCTATGCAATGTTGTCCTTTAACCAAACTTTCCATATTGGATACAGCAGTCTGAGAGCAGCAAACGTCTATGAAAGCAACTTTGTTTGTCAAATACTAGTCTGATGAACAGCTGTTGTCTTCTCCTTATGTTTGCCTAGGCTATCTTGTATTATAAAATTTGTACAAAAATTTTTTTTGAAATTGTTATTACTAGAATTCTTGTCTTCTTGCAGGCTAAGGTTTAGGTTTTCATTTGCTGTAAACCTTCAGCGTAAATTAACCCCCCCCTAAAAAATCTAAGTTATTTAAAAATCAATATGAACAAGATTATATGAAAATGAGCCTTAGGCAGTTTTCCATTAGCCTCTCATCCAAATAGACAAGACAAAAAAAAAACATTACAGAAAGGAGGATGTGTTTTGAGATCTGAAATTGTTACTAACAAACAGTTACTTATCTGAAGCTTCAGAAAGTGCGTCATTGATAATGTTTAAAACAACTGGATGTGAGAAAAATAAGGTCAGAGAAGGAGTTAAGTTAGGGTGAGTTGTCTTTCCATCACAGAGGGACGTTGGTAGCTGAAGTAAAATTAATTAAAAAGAAAGAAAAAAAATAGCTAAAACACAATATTGGAAAACTGCAGCAAATTTTACTATAATCGGACCAAGTCTTCATAACAACTTAATTTAGGTATTAAACACAGTTGTCTTAATTATTTTTTTCTTCTTCTAATTTTTTTTCTATTTGTAACCTTAACCAGCTGAATCTGCTTGAAATCTACACAACACAAATATAATTAAAATCTGCATCCAAAGAAACCCATATATTAGGAGAATTAACATCAATATAGAAAAATAAACCAGAAATATTTTCATAAATTACCAAATGAGCATAACTATCTTTGACGCTCATAAGAAAAGAAGATCTGTACCACCTTTTTTAAAGGTTTGTAAAACTTACTTGCAGACACACATGGTACAATGCAAGCACTGTAAGAAAATATGAACACCAACACCAGTGTCGGTAACTTATTTACTGTTTGCCTGTAAAGAAAAGGTCCCTTCACTCTTGAATCTAATTAGATTTTATTAGCATTTATTTAGTAACGGATTACTCTGCAAAGATACAACTTCAAACCATAGTTTGAGATTCACATCATTTTTTTTCTCATAGACGAACAAAACAGAACCTCAGTGACAAAAACTTAAATCAAAACCTTCCAGACACCAGGCAGAAATCCTAATCACACAACCTTTTATCAACGACATAATGCCCAATAGTAGGTGATTGCCTGGATATCAGGGCTCGGTGGCTAGGCTTAATAAGCAGATTACTTGAAGCAATGATTCCTGCAAGTCTGTCTTTTTTTTATTAAGATTCCTCCTAAATGTAAGAAAAACAAATTCTGGTTAATATTTTCAAAATCTCAGTAGCAGCTCTACAACATCATGTCAGCCGATTTTATATTTACAGAAACAAATGAATGGTGCCTTGTTAACTGTTTCAATATTGGTCTGTTTAAGATATTAAGTTGTCTGAAACAGCAATTAGATGATCAGTTTAGTTGATTATACTGACATCATGAAGATATTACTACAGTGACTTTGTTCAATGTTGTTGCTCAAAGTACATTTCTGATAAACCTTGTTTAAAATTAGTTGTCAGTACTAATATTATGAAGAGCAGAAATCGGAGCATACAAAGAAAGTCTGGGGTCAGTAAATTACTATTAACAGACAGATAAGAGAACTATGAGGAGGACAAACAGAAAACCCAATGATTTGTTGCAGCAAACTGATTGAAACATGTTGCAGCTGGATGTATTTTGTTTATCCAAATGTCATTATCATCAACAACATAATCTTAAAAGTGGCTCATCAAGTTTGTACATGGATCTTTATGCTTCTATTTAAATATATGCTCTTAACAAGAAAATTGCATTCAGCCATTTATAGAATGCAAGGAAATATTTGTATTTTGTTGTTCTTGTTGTTTTACGTAAATATTATATTCCACGAGTAACATAGGAACAAGTCAGCATAGAGCAAACAGAGAAAAAAGTGGAAAACCCATCAAATTCTGAGGAAAAAATGCTTTTCCTTTCAATGCAAAGAAACAAAGGATCTAGTCTAAATGATAGTTTTAGGGATTTTAAAACAGTAAATGTTTTGTTTACTCGGGCTGTTTTGAGCATAAATGTAGCTGACCGGTATCAGCTTATCTGGGTTTTGTTTGACTGCACGACACAAGGAAATAAAGTTGGGACTCCGCTATCCACAAGCTAGAATGAGCCCATCTAAAGGAGGAACCTGGAGCCTCCAAAACATGTGTGATATATTTTCAGATATAAGGTAAGATCAGGGGCAGTCCTAGCCATTTAGGGGCCCTGAGCACACAAATACTGTGTGGTGCCTCCAACCTGGAAATGTACAATGATACAGTAGTTTTCAGTTTGTCTTTCATTATTTCCAAAATACCTTCTCCAAATAAATGGCTTGAAAAAAACTGTAAAAAATGAATGAAGACAGCAGCTTCTAAGAGAAGTTAGAATTAGCTAAAAAAAAGCACATTGAATGTGTAACAATAAATAGAACTAGGGATCATTCAATGAGTGCTGTTAGAATAAAGCCTTTCCACAGATCAAGTGACTACATGGCCAGTTTCCCATCTTTCATCTATTTAACGGTGTAAACCGTTTGCCCCATACACCTATTCATACCTACATTCTTATCAGAGACACATGATCACTAAACCCCCAAACTACTGTCATCAGAATATTGTCCCTCCTATTGCAGTGATTGTAGAAAAAGCATTTCTTTTAGCAACCTGTTATTTTCAGAACAAGTTCAATTCATGATGTAGCATGCAAAACATACTAAGATGCACAACTTTAACAGATGGCATTTACCAGTTATATAAATGTCAAGATTTTCCATTTAGCTTTTCTGCTCCAATGTTACTAGTAAATTTGATGTTGTTGTTTGTTCCAGTTTAGAATTGCACTTATAAGAGTGTCAGAAAATCTAGGAGAAGTTTTAGTGATGATAACGGTTCTGATTGATTTCTGTTTGTTGATGTCAAGCCTTCCATTCTCAGACTTTCTTCCAGTTAAAAGTCGCTGACATTGATGTGATGTCAGTGTAGATTTATTTAGGTTGACACAGTCATGCCTTCCTCTGACTTTGAAGCACAGCACTGCTATGTCAGAATTCCCTGGTGTTTTCAGACAGACTAAGAAAAAAAACTGGGCCAAACCACACTTTTAAAAGTGCTAACATTTTCTATGTGAACCAAAAAGGCACAACGGGCTAAAAGTACATCCAAACCTATTTTTATTTATTTGTTTACAGTATGTGTTTACAACTGGCTCTGAATTGTAACAAAGCCAGGAAGGCAAGACCGGATTCTTAACAGACACTTTAATGCCCAAACAGACAATAACAAGAATAAACAAGGAATAAGTCAACTTAGGAATGTGTGTTAAACGGTGATCCAAAATGGAGCAGCAGCAGTAGCTTAGGACGAGGTGGTGCCTTTGACAAAAGCACAGAGAAGGAGACCAGAGATCCTCTCCACAACCAGTTAAATACTCTGCTCCGCAGGAGCAGGGAGGGGAAAAGGGAGTCTAAGGTAATCAAGACATGTGGGCAGCATTAGGAGCTAACCTAGGACCAGGGACGTAACAAAGTCTTGATATATTATATTGGTTATCACAGTGCCCGATTTAGCATTCTGAAGCTAAAGATGGCTTTGCTATCTCCAAGAAATGGTTTATACATGCATGAATCTACTCCTAGTATTAATGTACACCAAGGCTTTGCTTAAAGCTTTAAAACTACAAACATTTGACATTATATCATTTAAAGTCCCATTATTAACAGATCAGTAGGGGTCCATTTTTGTTGTTTTTATTGTTAGCTGTAAGAGCAAACTGTAAAACAGAACTGCCCCTCCTCCACCTATTGTTACCTGTTATGGTTCAGCTGGCTGTGTTTCTTTTAAGGAAAGATTATAATTAATCAACATAAGCTGTGTCTCATTTAGCTGGCTGCGTCCTTGGAAGGACGCATTTTAAGGCCGGTTACATCATAACGCTGCGCGGAGGCTGTCCCAATTCAGAGAACGCTTAAAATGCAGCCTTCGAATGCGTCCTCATTTTAGCT
>JAUZNJ010032353.1:0-13715 GCA_034780135.1 Jordanella pulchra | reverse complement strand
CACAAGAGCAACAGAAGTCACAGAAGAAACAGAGACCCAGCTCGCATGAGCTGGCAGGCAGATTACAGATCCCAACAGTCCATGGGAGCCAGATTTGAGATAGAAACAGATTGTTTGGGTCAGGCTGACTGCTAAATCAGTCTTGAGTCTCTGTTGGTGTTTCACAATGGCGAATCCAAATAAACAAATTGTTAGTCCTTTCCAATTGATCTGAGATCACATGAAGAGTTACCTCACCAGCCTTAACTCTAAATTGATCCTCAATGTCCAAAATTATTATCATGGTTTATGGCACTACAGTGGTATGGGTGTTTTTTTAAGTTTCAGAATCAGATAGCTAAACTTCTATTGGCAATGATGACCAAGACAGAAGGGAAATAACTAAATAGAGTCTATAAGTAGATGTAGGGAAAAAATATATTATCAGCCAGTTGATTTGTAAGGTATTGGCATATTAGTTATCAGCCAATATCATATCCAATATCATGCATTCATTTATATAAAATTAGATTAAATTATTGGTTAATAGTTTGATTTTTCTAATTTCATATTGTTTTAGCAGCCTCAATTGGAATCACAATCACAGATTGTGTGATAGAAGTAGCTTGTTACTTTAAATATACCAATATTATATCGAGTCAAATTTAAATATGCATTCTATTTAGACTTGGGGTGATTATCTCCACCCATAATGCTCTTAAATTATTTACTGTAAATTCAATATGGTCAAAGTAAACACAGCTCAATGTTATTTTCCTTTCCTTGCAGTTAAACATATTTTTGTCTCCTTGTTTTTTCTCTTCTTATATAATTGTCCTTTTTAACTATTCCCATTACGCTGAATGCTCGATGGGTAGCATGCTGTACTTTGGGCCTGTGTGTTATAACCTGTGAATAATGCATATCAGGGTGCAGTTAAGGTATAAACCTTTTGCGGTTTATTTGAGACAAAACTATGTAGGACAGAAAGAGACCTTTTTCCTTACTTTTTTAAATTTAGGTAATTTCAGGGTTGTTTTTAGTGTGTATGAGGAAAAAGAAAATACTTTCCTGCATCTTAAATGTGTTTACTTAATTTATGTGCCAGTAGAATGGAACTGAACAGTTAATTAATATAATGCTATAATACAATATTTGTGTTCATTAATATAGTAAATGATTTCAAAATAATATTTATGTTTCAACACTAGCCACAGCCTGGAATATACTGACGCTAAACAAATCATAAAAAAAAACATGATTAGGGTATTCCATTATATGTACCCTCCTATGCTCATCACTACCCTAAATCCCCTTTTTTCTGTTTATTTGTTTGTTTGTTTCTTTCTTTCTTTCTTTCTTTGAATGAGCGATGGCAAGCTGCCAAAGAATTCCTTGTGAGAGTGGTTTTAGAATGTGTTACTGTGGTAACTAATGTGGCAACCTCAAAACAACCAGATTAATAGCATCAGTTCAACACTCTTGTTCATTCAGACTTCATAACTTCCCCCCCCTATCAGTTGGGTAGTTTTGTCTCTTAGAACTGATGAACTAGCTTACTGGTACGATCGGCACGGTGCAGAAACCTTTTTTAAAACCCTAAACTGTTCTTCCTGTAGGTCAAAGTAGTATACTTATTGTAATTTAATGGCAATTAACAAAATAGCAGCTTTCGGTTGCAATGTACAAAATTTGTTTTAATGCTTTTTCTGTGTTATAAATAATGCCCCTCAGAGTTTCATGAAGAACATTTTGTTTTTTGTATTGCTCAATATGCAAATGTTCCAGCTTGTTTAGAACCAAGGGGTGATTCATATGTGGTGACACAGACCTTTAGTAATTTAACCAGGCTGTGGTGTAGACATCTCTTTAATGCTCATCTTATCAGTTATATATGAATTAACTTTGATAAGATCAATACTCTTTTGCTTTTTAGAGTTTATTGATCTAATATCTGATGTTTCATGGAGGACTTTATGTTATTTCTTGAAACTACTAGGGACACCGGAAGAAAAATATTATCTTTCAGTATCAAACAAGTGCAGTGAGTGCGAAGAAGAGTTCATAGAGGACTGGGATCAACCAGCCTCAAAGACTGTTTTATCTGCTGGTGCTGTCATGCTATATAGCCAGAGGTTCTGTTCAAGCTGCTCTTACTTTGCCGCAGGCAACCATACTTTAACTGGGTTGCTCACTTATTTGATGTTGCATTTTTTTTGATAAGGCAATTCCAGCCTTCCAGCTTAGTAATTCTCTGAATTCATGATGCATGTCTGCATAACTGTATGATTTGGGGTTGTAAATAGTTTATATTATGTCCTTCTGGACAGATTTGTGACTCATCAAGGTAATAATGTGCCATCCAAGGGAGCAACATTTATATATCACAGCAAAGACAGCAAGAACAAGGGAGGGTAGTGAGACAGAAGAACGTTGTCATAGTTCTTTAATTTCCTTTCTGTCCCAGTCTTGTCTGACCAACATAAACTAGAATGAACTCTAAATGATTTTTCATCTGACTGACAGACCAAAAGTATTAAAGAAAAGGGAATTCTGAAAGACCTCAGGAATACAATATTTTTTAAAGGAGTTGAATTGTGACTTTTACGAGTATATAATTCTATCAGTTGCACACATTACATCTATTAATGGCCCGTATTATCTTGGATGATAAGAAAATAAATTGATTATACAATACATTCACCAAAATAAGAAAAGATATGTAGATTCTCTGCAAACAGTGCACTTGTCAATTGTAGAATATAACCACTGAAAAAATGCCAAAGAAAGCCCAAAACAAAATATGAAGCATTTTTAATGGTTGTTGAATCCATAGGAGTTTTTCTGTTCCAGCTTTCTCATTTATCACTGGCTTTAATTGCATGGTCTGTGCATGGTCTTTGGAGCTCCTCTGGGCTTCGCACTGCAGTGTGTGTGAATTGGGGGTAGGTAGTAAGAGAAAGCAAGTCCTAGCTATGTTCAACATTTACACTCACTGTTTCCTCCCTTCCCACAGCTAATGCACACCTTAACTGCTGAGATATTAAAGCTCACAAAGACAGGTGGGGGCATTGTCATGAAAGAAACATTTGGTAATTATTATTTATTAGTGTCTGAATGTTATGTTAAGAATCGGAGTAGTTTATCTTTATAATCTGTAGTCCTTTTGTTTGAAATCGAGGCTGTGATTTTTTTTGACCCACTCTTTGGCACCTCATTAAACACTCACTAAGTCATTAGCCAATCCATATGAGGGATAAAAACATAACACAGTATGATGGCTTAAATCCATAACCCATCCTGTGCATTATACATATATTTTCCTGGGCATTATATCAGCCTAGTAAATCTAGCTCAGGTGTTTTCTTGTCCAAAAAAATAATATTATGACTTATATGTTATTCTCTAACCACATCTTGAAATCTGCAGGTTTTCCGCCCAATTTGTTGTAGAGCCCACCTAAATGTCAAGGTCATAGCAGCTAGCAGTATGTTTCAGCCATGTCTATTCAGGCAGTCTTGTCAGCAGCTATTTAAAACCTGGAGCGGTGTTCATAATTACCACAAATAAAAAAAGAAATTGAATAAAATCTGGGCACTCTCCTCTTTTTAAATACAGCAAATAATAAATAGCTTTCTCTGACTTCAATTAGAAAGTTATATAAATTATGACTTACTTCCTGTTTGTGAATGTAGCCATGGTCACCTTGGCATACAATCTTTAGATAACAATCTAATCTCATCATCCTATGATTCCTAAAACAGACACCCTGGATAAAAATGCATGTTTTGCTTAATAGGGCCTTAGAGCAATTCAAGAGGATAGCACTGATTTACAAACTGCGCCTGGATTTTTATTTTATTTTTTTCAGTTCCAAAGGCTACTTCAGACATTCTGATTGCATTGCAAGTGTCCTCACTGATAGTCTTTGAAGTACTTTAAGCTCTGTGCTGAAGCTCAGTGCGTGCTTATATCCGCAGCTATTGTTAGTCACTTCATATGTACGAAGTCCGGTGAAATCATTATTTAGTGATTCACACTGTGCAGCCAAAACATTCTCTCTTATCTGCTAAGAGGCTGCAGAGACGCAGTCGACAGCTCTGGGTGGGTGGATGGGTAGGGGATGGAGAAAGAAAGACAGGAAGAGAGTCTTGCGTGCTCTCTTTCTCTCTCTCTCCTATTCTCTGTCTCTCTTCAGGGAAATGACTTTACTCTCCTCCTTTTCTCTACATGAAGCCAAAGAGCATCCCAACGTCAAGAGCTTTAGATCTTGAATATTCACGCTGGTGGCATTTTACCATCTGTGGGCGGTGAGGCTTTGCAGGGATTGGAGAGAGCGTGTGAAGTATTGATCGCTGTTGTCCTTGTTTGCTCTGTCTCTCAGTGCCAGCTGACTCTCTGAGCAACAGCGAGACAAAGACAGACACAGAAAGACATTTGGTGTATTAAGGATATTATTGGTTTGTTTAAACATAGAAAAAAAGGCCACTCATCACATAAAAAGAGGATTGCATAAATTGCACAAGTTTGGAAATTTTATCCTTAAATGAATTCTGTTTACTTATTGGAATCAATGATAATAAAATGTTTGAAATGTACAGCAAAAAATAAAAAATAATATTCAAAGATGTTTTACTGTATTTTGATGTGCATTTTGTGTGGAAACAATAAAATTGACACAAAACAAAGAAGAAATTCCATCGCCATAATTTTGGTTTACTAATGCAGTCAATGCTTTAAAATAAGATGTAGCCACCATGTTCAGCTGTGCTAGAGGTGTGCAAAAACATGGCATTGTGTATTACAGGTAATTATGGTGCTGCATCAAGTCCAGTCTAACAGTCAGATTCTTCAAAATAGATTTTACTCCTTTAATTACGTTTTTAGGGTAATACATATGATATTTGAGCTGCTTGTTATCCTAAGGTTTTGACGTGTTTGCTAGCATAACAGTGTCATTGGCGCACACCTGAAACCCTTTCATCACTTTCTAAAGTAGTTGTCACTGATGTACACTTGATTTCCTGCATCACTTTCTTTTGATTTTTGTATCTATGGAATTAAATATGAAATTTAAAGAAGTAACTTTTCTTCAGATTGCAATTGACGAGATGCTATTTTCTGTTTTAAACAAAATTTTCATGTTGGCTATGCCATTTTAAAATTCTGGCAGCACTCCGGGAAGAGTCTTGATTTGTCTCATTTCACTTCAGGACAAATCAAGACTGCTGATTGGTTAGTTGCTGACGAGCCTTCTGGATTGATTGACAAGTGGCATCATGTCAAATGCTAAGGGTAAAGGTAGCTTCAAGGTCACTCAAAAGCAACAATTTGCAATTCCCACCTAAATACCTTGTTGATGCCATTATCTTACTGTGAGCTTTTTAATCTTAGTCCCAGTCCCAGCAAAGCCTGAAAATGATGTCCACCAAGGAGAGTGGACACACACCTACCTATCATTCTGCAAACTGTGCTAATGGAATGCAGCCTTGCTGCTGCTTTATCTCTCGCACCCTCACAACCTTTGATGTGTTAGGAATTTCAAAGACAAGACTTACTGTTGCTTGTTCATATTCAAGGGTTTACTGCAGTTGGTATATTAAGATAATGAGTATTCTGGTGTGATTGAGTGATAGCCTGGTTTTTGAGTTACTGAGATGCTAAGACTGGCAGCACATGTGAAAAGCACAGAAATGATAAAGAAATAGGGTTTTGCATTGATACACAATAACTAGTGATAATACTTCAAGTTCACCAATATATAATCAATGAAAAAAGAACATTTTGAGAGTTTTATTTGACTTTAAGAGTTGTTGTTTAGGATTACTGGTTCTCTAAATTGTACCACTTTTGCAATTGGACCTTAAGAATTCCTTAAGAATTTTTTTTCTGTTTGGTGTTACATCTCCTCAGAGGTACCCTGAGGTTATCAAAACACCATGTGATATTAAAATAACGGTCTAAAGATTTTGTCCAATGTTGTCTCATATTATCAGGCTTCCTTTGATAGTGTTAAAAAAAGAAATTCAGTGGAGCAAGACCATTTCTTGTTATCCCCTTTCTGTCAAAGCTCCAGTCAGTTTGGTTAAGATATAACAAAGAAAATAAAGGAGACTTTCACATTTACACTTTTTTAAGGTTCACTTACATATTGAACCAATGGGAAAAAAGCACATACTTTAAGATAAAAAATGCAAACTATCCAGAAGCATTTTTTAACTGCTAAATTTGTCACTTTTTCCTTCAATTTTTTAGTCTCTTGGTCTTCCTGATCGCCACACAACAAATATTCAGTAACATTATTTGCCAGCTCTCCATTATTGTAAATTAGGCTCCAATCACTAACTGGCTTGACTCTTAGCTACAGGGTATTTGAGTAGTAACAAGCTTTCATCATACAGTACTGGCATAAGAACAGCCAAACCAGAGTGGTTCCACATTTACATATCAATCCCAACCCTTTTTTAATCAAAACTGCTCTCTAGTGTGGCCAAGAAATTCATTTTCTCCCTCAAAATACCCTCTTGTGTAAGAAGGAATTGGCCCCACTGAAGATTAGTTGCTCTGATATGGCTTGTCAGTTTCATACAGCATTAAAGAGAGAAAATAAACAAAACTGTGGAGGATCATACTGGAGTCTGACACATGACAACATTGTACTCGTTACTTGCATATCACAGTCAGCATTGATGCTTATAACATCCAGATAAACAAATGAAACCAAATTAAAAATACATTTACACACTTTGGAAAAGAAGGATTGATTACTTAACATGATATGTCTATTTACTGAAAGCTGTGATGATCCGCAGTTTTACCATCAGAAGTTTAAAGAAACAAGTTCTATAATCTCTGATCTCATAAACTTTTCTGTCCCAGTGTTTCATATGATAGAATTATGCTTAATAAACTTTACTCGACAAACAAGACATATTTCCGTTTTATGTATATGTTTCCAATCGATTGACCTATTTTAGAGGGTAGGGAGAAATCTAAACAGTTTTTTATCCAAATTTCCTACATGAGGATGTTTGTGGCAGGAGTATACCAATAACCATAAAGAATTTTTTTTTCTTTTGCCAAGAAAGCAATAAACAACAGTGGAACGGTTTATTTGAAATTATTTTTTTTCCAATTTTTAAGATATTTATCCCTTTTTATATTTGTATTTTTCTGAGTGTGGTTGCTTTTCCACCCATGCCATTTCTTGAGGCAGATTTTCACTCAATTTTGTATTAAAGCTTAATTTAAAACAGTTTTGCTTGATATGCTTTGATTTTGTTCTGCAAAGTTTACTGTTGGGTGAAGAGAAAATGATATTGTGATATATAAAAAGGAACAAGGAAAAAGAGCAAGGTTTTCTTTAGTTCCACACCCAATTAACAGAGCTTAAAGCTGGCTCTGTAACACAAATGTCAACACTTTCGGAGAAATCTCACAACTGTGCTTATTAGTAACCATCGTCAGTTCCTCCTCTCTTACCTGGTGATCTAGATGAACATCATAAACTGTTTTTATTTGTCAGCTTCATTTTGTCTTTGCCGTCTAAACTAACTTTTCAGACAAAATAAATCTGTAATCATTGCATACTCTTTTTTTTTGTTTACCATTCTCTCCCTTCTCTCTTTCTGCATTGTCCAGATGGAGGAGTTAATAGCACGCATGCAGGATGAGAAAAACGGCATTCCCATACGAACAGTAAAAAGTTTCCTCACCAAGATCCCCAGTGTTTTTTCAGGTAAGGCCACCTGTCAGAGAAGAACACTGTTCTGCTTTTACTTCCTTTTTTTTGCTTATCACTTACATCAATGAGATAGTTGTCCATTTTTATTTCACTAGCCGTGCTGGTGATTAGACTCAATATTGGCCTAGCATTCTAAGGGCTTTTATTAAAGATCACAATCCCATTAGAAAAGGGTAATGCTATCCAGCTAGAACCTCTAAATAAAGTAAAGCTAATTTCATCCCTGTTGAATAATTCAGTGATAGCAGAATATCCTGATTTTTTAACACAATTTAAGACATCACATGAAAGCTTGGTAGTATCTGTATGTTGTTTGGATCCACTTAAAAGCAAAATGTCGAAGGACTGTTGAAGGACTTTTTAGACAAACCTATGAAGACAATTGCAATAATCAGTTCTACAAAAGATAAATGCATGAATGAGTTTTTCCAAATCCTGGTTGGATATTAACCCTTTAATCCTGGACATGTTCTTCAGGTGTCTGAGCCCATCATGACCCTAAGATTTTGGCCATAATCAGTGGTTTCTAGCTGTAGTAGCTGAAGTTCTGAGCGAACTCTGGATCTCTCCTCCTTTGGTCTGAGGATTATAACCCTACTGTAGTTTTATTTTCATTCAGTTAGAGAAACAATGGCACATCCACATATAAATCTGTTCTATGCATTAAGTCAAACCCTAACAAGCTAAAAAATATTTACACAACTCTTACTTTAACGATTAACCTGCAGGTCAGGTGCTTTCAGGTTTGAATGAGCTCTGACAGTTAAAAAGAAAAACAAATAAATTTGTTTTAATTTTACGCCATTTTGAAAACACAAAAATAAAAGGAAAATAATTGTGGACCTCTAAAAGCATGCCTTTTTAAGGTACAATTTCTACATACCTGAAAGAGGTCCCATTTATCTAAAGGAAAATATATTACTCCAAAATGATGGTTTTGTGAACATAAAAATCAAGCGTTTTGACAACAGTTCGCGTACCAGCCTTACCAGCCTTGCTTACACAGGCAGGTAAGCAAGGCAATCAATAATGGCAGATAAACAGCTATAGTATATTTACTGTTAAGGATCAACAATTTGCTTTATAGGGGCGCACTGCTGCGCAGCTGCAGCACCGGCAATCTTCAGTTTGAACGACAGTTTGCTTTGTGTAGAAGAGGGTGTGAACAGCATTGATAGAAGGAAGATTGACACTTCTAAGACAGGCTCTGATTGCTTGTTTCTGACCAGGAGAAGTGTATTTTTGCATATGACAGATTTTTTAAAATTATTTTCACTGATTATCTGTCTCATATTCTACAGCCAGGAAAGTAAAAAAAAAGAAAAGATGTGTAAAAAAATGATCTTACAACAGTTACCTACTGCACCTTTAAACATTCCCCTTACCTGACAAAAGTTTTCCAAATATGCTGCAGTCCTATCATCATATCAATTTAAACAGGCATTCGCAAAACAACATACTGTGAAATTTGTCATTCTCCAATGAAACAATAGTCCTATTATTGTAACTATTCTTTATTTGCCTTATTCTTTCAATGTCACTTTATTCAAATCTCTTTCAAACACCAAACTCCTGTTAAATAAATCACATTGGTTTGCTACAAGTGTGTCCCATTAGTGTGTGTACAGTAGGTGGTATATTCTAGCACTCTGTCGGTTGTGGTTTTGTGTTTTTAGGTGCGTAACTACCGGTAATCAAAGGCTAAAATGCTGCAGTGTGCTCACACACTTGTAGGGATGAGTAAACAATCATTTGATCGTTTCATCTTTTCAGTGCGAATAATGTGGAGATCATTCAGAAATTATGCAGCAAAATGTCACACATTTTCTACTTTAAATTATTCTTTTCTTTCTGGTGAGTTATTTTCAATTCGTCTATATCCTGGCACCTGCACATCCAGCTGTCTGCATGGTTGTGACATTATTCAGTTTCAATAGAGTCTTGTGGGGGAATTACTTACACATGGTAATAAAATCTGCTCTTAGAAAGTAGGTCATCCTTTAAAGTGTGAAAATTGGGTCATGTTAATTATGTTAGTCCTTAAAAATCTCAAGTCAAATCAAGCTGGGTATGCTTAAATGCAAGGGGATATAATGGAAGTGATATGCAGACACACAGAGTAGCAGCCTGGTAGATGTAAAAACAGCCACAAGGCTACTCTGCTTCGCTGCATGAATTCCCCCATGTCTCTGTCTCACACCTTTTTCTTGCCTTCTGTGCCTTTGGTCTGCTCAACACACCTTCACCTGTCAGTATGACAGACAGTAATGATTGCTCGGAAAATATATAGCCAAAGTGCTGAACTCGCGTGTTGCGTCTGGGTGTGAAAATGCCCAGGGGAGAACAGAGGATGCTTTTATGTTTGTCTGAAATGGGAAAATGATTCTGTCACATTCTCAGCGATAAAGATGCAAAATGGCAGCCATGATGAAGACGTTTCATGTTCCTCTTCGTTAAAGTGGCACAGGGGTCACATGTGGCCCCTTTCTCACCTCTACTTTGTTGATGCAGTTTTGCTGCATGGAAGCCAATCACTGACTTATTAAACCTTTTGAGTCATACAAATGCTGTTGTTATGCAGCACATAATAAGTGCTTCAACCTGCCATTGTATCTGGTGTCATTTGTATTAATGGTTTGGAGCCGAAGAGAGCTAGCCTGAAGAGGGTGTCAAAAAAGAATATTGGATAATGGATGGCCTATTACCCACCTACATGGTGCAAGGCGAGATACATTTGTATGGTAATCAAGGGAGATGGACAAGGTTAAAGGTTTCATTGTTTTCTGTTTCATTCGCATTTATATGCAAGCAGGTATTGCAGTGCTTGGGTAATTCTTCAACACTTCTCTAACTCATATTTATGTACTTTCTGTTATTACAGGTTCTGATATTGTACAATGGCTCATGAAGAACCTGGACATTGAAGATCAAGGTAAGTGTTAGCTACTAAGATACACTATGTGTTTTTAATCATAGCGAAAAACAAAACAATGGTTAGTTTAGCTTGAGCTCAGATGTAAATATGTAAAATCATGGCTGCAAGCAGATCAACAGCAATAATTGCAGCAACGGCCTAAAAACACAATTTATAAAACGTGTTTTATGATTTGTCATAAAAAAGTTATTAAGATGGTACGGTGGTGCAGCTGGTAGAGCTGTTGCTCTACACCCTGTCCAGGGTGTACCCCGCCTCTTGCCTGAAACGCAGCTGGAGATAGGCACCAGCAACACTCCTGACCCCATTAGGGACAAGGGTGTAAAGACAATGGATGGATGGAAGTTATTAAGATCCCTCATTTTGACTTTTAATGCATTTTTGGCTAAATGTAGACCATTTTAGTGTAAATAACAAAGCCTAAATTTTAGCACAGAACACATAAATGTACAAAATGTGTGTTAAAAAGATTTAGGAAGGTACAAGATTTGCAAAAACATACCAGGAAATAGAGATATCTACACAGAACATATGAACATGTATTGGATACCCCTTTTTCACTCAAAAGCCTGTGCCTTTTCCTACTCTGACATATTGATTATGGAAGTAATTTCATATTATTGATATTTATTTGTTTTGATCCTTTGGTCTTAGTTTTTTCATAATATTTTCTGTTGTTTATATTATCCAGGTGTTGCTATATTAATTCATTCATTTGTGTGTAGTTTCTTAGCTTATTCTTGCTCTCTTTTCTTTGTGTATTTGGAATTAGTTATTTTAAATGTCTGTTAGATTTTGTTATCCAATGGTTAGACAGGTCCCTTGTATCTCAGTCTGACTAAATGTTGTTAATTATGTCCAGTTACAGTTTTTTAACTTTCGGTTTACTGCAGCTGCTCCTTATTTCCTTTAAAAAGCTTATTCAGTTTTTTGTCCCACCCCCACCTTAGGGGTCAGTGTACATTCAGCCAGGTTGCTGTTTAGTTAAAAAGTAAAAATTAAAAAAAACAAACAAACAACAACCAAAAAAAAAAACAACTCACCAGTAGTTTTGTTTTCTGTTTTTTGAACTAAAATGAAAAATCTAAGAATATTTTTTTCATACTTTGAAAAACAAACCACAAAAAAAAAAAAAAAAAAATAGAAAAGCAGCTAACTCTCAATGTAGCCTTTTTTTAAATTAAGCCAAGTGGCCCGAGACTGATAACCTTTGTTTCACTTAAACATGGTGAGAGGAATGTCTAGACCCTCTGCTGCTTGGAAAGTGCAAATAACCTGTTTAAGGGGTCAGGAAGAGTTGGTTTATGGATGAGCAGCTGGTCCCTGTGGGATGGTCCACTTTTGGAGAGACTGGTGGGATGTATACAAGAATGGCTCTCAACACAGAGTATGTGGGGCAGCAAGGACTTACAGGTCATGCCACTTGTGAAGAAAAATAAACATTTATGACAATCAAAAGTGGGCACTTATTGTCTGTCTTTTCCATTTTGTTTAGTAAAAAGGTTATAAATCTGATTATCATGTCTTTTTATAATGTTGGTTAAAACAAATATACTTTTTTAAAAATCTGTTTTTATATATAACAAAAACTAACTATCTGAATGCGCACTATATGCCCTCCTGATTTTTCACTGTTTATGTCTGAATTTTTCTGTTCTTCTGGCATACAATCCATTGCTCTGCTAGCCTGTTTTCTACCCATTGTTTTTTTGCTGTTTTCCTTTCACCAAGCCATCTATAACTTTTTGAAGTACTCTGTTACCAGGTAACATCTTTACTTGGGTCCTTCTCTATGCTGACAAGCATAACAAATATTGATTTTAATACTTGCACAGTACACTTGACTTGACATTTTATGCCTTTTGTGACCAGAAATGTTTACCAATACTAATATTTTTAATTTCATATAGTTTAAAGAATAGTGCAGCCATGTTCTTTCAGCCAGCTACCCAACAGTCCCAGATGGCAGATCGTCAACATGGCATCACTCTATGCCCTGTACAGCCATTGTTTTTCCTGGCATCTTATTAAAAAGAGTTTGGAGATTTAAAAATAATAATGGGGATCATGCCTTGTAATAACTGCCACAGTGTGGGTTGTTGTGTAGAAGGTAAAAGACCCAATGAAGCTATTGGGTTTATTTTACATCTTCCTGTCACCACTGCTGGCTTTTTGCCTCTATTTCCCACGATTGCAAACTTTAAAACTCAGCATCAAAATGTTATTTGTGCAACATCATTACCTACGTTGTTATGCTTTTCCTGGTCTCATAGTTGTTTGCAAATATTATTTTTCAGGTTTTTACTGGAATTAACTTGTTTGGCAGATTTTTTTGAGCCGGCTGTCTCCACTGATGTGACTTTGATGTGGCAATAGTTTGGCGGAGAAAACTGGGTAGAACTTAACACAAGGATACCATCTGAAACTTTATTGGGTGCTAATATTTCCCCATAGCCCACAAATTCTTGTGTTAAAGAATTGAAAATCCACCGATCAAGTTTAGTGGACACCACACAAAGAGAACACATTTAGACCTTTTTAAACTTATTCACTATTGACCAATGTAGCTTCATGAAGCAGTTCAGTGTTTTTTTTGTTTGTTTTTGTTTTTTTTTTTTACACTTTTTCCGCCCTTAAACCATTGAATTCCGCACAGTTTCTACTTTTTTTCTCTTGATGTTCAGATTTGTCTTGTGTGACAACCTAAAGGACTTAAACAACTATTTGGGCCCTGCATTGTTCATGCTGTGAAAGGATGAATATGACAGCAAACCTTTATTCGAACTGAAGATGGAGAGGGCGCTATTTTACTAACATCCTTAACCACTGCATTGAAAGGCTTTTTGTGAATTTCCATCCATCCATCCATGCCTATCTCCGGCAGACTATGGGCATAAGGCGAGGTACACCCAGGACAGGACACCAGACTGTCGCAGGGCAACACATAGACACACAAGATCGTACAACCATGCACACACATACTCACACCTAGGGACAATTGAGAGATGCCAATTAACCTAACAGTCATGTTTTTGGACTGTGGGAGGAAGCCGGAGT
>JAUZNJ010032350.1:0-13717 GCA_034780135.1 Jordanella pulchra | reverse complement strand
ACTAAATAAACTTAACTTTTTCCCTGCCTCCTGTGGTGTTCTGCATGTGGGTTAGATTCCTGAATCCCAACATGACAGAAAGGCGTTTTCTGCAGGTGAGGTGCAGTCCTATTTTCTTTCAAAATATATATTTTGGTGTACTTTGTAGTGATCTATAACTAAAATTCCAGAAAATATGATATTTGTCTGTAAAAAGTAATAGAATGTGAAGAAGTCAGTGCACTGCAAAACTGAAAGGATTATGTATGTTTCAAATCACTTATCTGTTCTTCCAATCAAAGACTTTTGGACATCTTATTTTGGTAAAGCTTCAGTAATATAAATGAGGGTACACTGAGACTGTAAGGTTTTAAAAAATAACCATGGGAGTAAAACTTCCCACAGGGGAAACAAGGTCAGATCTGATGGTTTTTCATTGCCTCATGCAGATAGGAGTTAATTAAATATTCTTACCAGAGCAAAAAATCTGTAAACATAAATAACAGATGAGCAGCTCTTCTAGGTTTGTTTTTTTTTTTCTTTACATTTTACACTCTTTTCTCCGACCATGAAAATTTAAACCTTTTCTGAGACAGTGATCAATCAATCTGAGAAGTTGACCATGATATGTTTTAGCAGCACACTTCAAAAGAATATATAAAACTGTGTAGCTATAGCAATCTGAGCAAATCCATGAATAACCAACCTTAAAAACTGTAGTATAGTATTTCCAAGTCATATACAGCAAAAAAAGGTCAATTTTTATAACCAAAGTCAGAGTAATGCTGGTCATATGGCAATTTTCCCAAAGTTTACCCATTTTAAAGATGTTTTTAAAGCTAGCCAAAAGTAAGAATCTGTTATGTTAACAAAATTAAAATAAAACAAGTGTGCACTACAGTGACTCCTGTAAAACATACTAAAAAAAAGGCATTTTCCCTCTACATTGTCTTTTTTTTCCTGGACAGACACTGCTGTCAGAAATCGTTCTGCACTAATATGCTGCCTCACCCCAGCAGCCTCGGCACAGTTTCCATTTCTTTAGGCTGAGAATCAGGAATTTGAACCTTAACCAATCTACTATTCACGCAGTCATCTGAAAGAATACAGAAAACACAGCACTGGCTTTTATAAATTACAAAATCTCGAACCAGAAGACAACTGGATTTTTAAAATACAATTCTATAGTTTGGCGATTAGTGTGGGTATTCTAATTAAAAAAAGTGTACTTGTTTAGGCTGTAAAGAGAGCTCTGATGGCGATTAGAAGCCATAAGCTTTTCCCTCAAACCAGTTTAACTGCGCTTGGCTCTGCAGTGTTTGCCGGATCTCTACACTGAGCATGTGGGTGGCTGTATTTGCGCTGACGGAACTCAGTGTGTGGGAGACGTGCGAGAGAGTGATTATTTCTGAGAGTCTGTTTGCATTTTGCCTTCCTCCATTTCTCTTTCCTCCTCCTCCAGTGTTACAGTTTATTCCTCCTTGTGTCACAGACCACTGTTCTGCTTGCCAAATAGCCTCAACTGGCTGCGTAATGCCGCAGGCAATCTGCTCTTTATTGCCATGTTTTTGTCTTAGAGATGCACACACTCTTCCTCTCTGCTTGAATAAATACGTTGTCCTTAACAGCTGAACTTTGATTAAAATAATGTTAATTTTATTTCAGTCAATTATTTCTTCCATACATGTCAAAATCCTGATATTGTCTAATTTCTAGGATATCAAAAGACTAAAAATGATGCCTGAAAACAGCAAGCCTGGAAATTTTGTCGGAGATGATAGAAAAAGAGTGGAAGCTGGAATTGAATTTTGACAGTTTGTGGCTGTTTCTTAGGTAATAATTGTTCTCACAGACTGTCAGGCATCTTTATCCCTTGTTTCACACCTCAGTCCACCATTTTAGATTCCACTCAGCCCTCTGTTTATTTTGTCTCCTGTGAACTAGTGAAAAATGCATCATAACCCACTGTCCCCAAAATAAAAAATTTACACAAAAAATCTGTTTCAGAGTTTTTTAGAGTGAGAATCTGCAATGATTACATATAACTTTATTAACACATAAAAAGGACATGCATAACACTCAGTATCTCCTTATCATTGACTTTTCAGTCAATTTGTAGTATAATGAAAGTGAACATTTGATGTGTTGGCAGCAGAGAAATTGGGGAGTTTAAATAAATAGTATGTTGGATGTTTCACAAGGAGCAATTATAGGGTCAGGGCAACTGAAAAACTGAATCTTCAGAAAGAGGTCCATGGAAGAATATAGTGGTAAACTAACAACAGGATAATAACTAACCAAGGCTCATTGATGCATTCAGGCAGTGAGGGCTGCACCAGAAGGTCCATTCCAACAAATGAAACCCTGTAGCCCAAATTCCTTTGGCTGCTTTAGAAACATCTGGATCTATACAATGTGCACAATTGCTGTTTACGTGGCTTCATAGCTGCAGGTGTTAAAGGGAGGCCAGTCTACAAGAAGGAAAATGTGATTGATGGGTATGTGAGCATTAGAACTGCCTTAGAGAGCAATAGAAAAAGGTTGTTTTATTATTGGTTTGCAAGGAGACCCAGTTGTTTAAACTGTTGTCTAACAGCAGAAAAGGTCCGCGGTTTGAATCCAGGTCTTGTTTCTTTGAGTTTTCATGCTTTTCCTGTTAATGCTTGGGTTCAGAAGAGTATAAGACACCAGACCTGGAGTATGGGACCTTGAGAACCTTGTCATAGAGGTTGTAAACATGCAGGAGTAAATGCATATACTGTATGTGCATGGTTTTCTGTCCTGCATCTCCCTGCTCTGCAATGCGATGGAGTGATGACTTGTCCAGGGTAACACCTGAGGATAGGCATTAGCCCCTCTTTGACCCTGCAAAGATAAGCAGGTACAGAAATAAATTATGTTCCTGGTCTGAAAAATTACAATTTTTCACATAAAGTGGGGAATCCAGGTGCGAGGCCTAATTAACACATGGCACCACTAGAAAGGCAAGGGTCAGAGGCAGTGTGATGCTTTTGGCAACGTTCTGCTGGGAAAACCTGCGTCCAGCCATCCATGTTCATGTTACTTTGATATCTTCCACCCAGCTAAGCATGATTGCAGAGCATGTATTCTGTTTCTTTTAAATATTTCCTGATGGCTGTGGCAGACCTGGCTGCAAAAACAAGTAACAAGAGGGGATTTCCATGTTTATTGGGGGCACTACTTCAAAAAACAAAAAACAAAAAACAAAACATAAACTTGTAACCACTCTTACAGTGCAGGCAGAATAAACTATATTAATAAAATCCTAACATCTAAAGAATCAATAAAAAACAATCGTGTCTTGTTTAGATAACTCAAAAGTAAAAAAAAAACAGAATTATACACATTGATAAACAGAAGCACTAATGCCAGCCTGAACGCTGTGACTGGAGTAAATATTCATACTAGGAGAGTTAACTACAGAAGCAACACACAGCAAAGCACAGTTTGTCCCACTTCCATCAGGAAAGCAATTCAGGAACATTGCATCAATGACAAATAGACTTAGGAACAGTTTCTTTGCCAAAGCTGTGAAGGCAATCATCCCCCTCAAGGCTAACACTAAACATTTGTCCTGAAAATCCATTACACCTCCTGTCAATTTCATAGACTGCTTCAGCACAAGTTGCACTTTATGTAAAAAAAAACAACAAAATCCATAACCTGTACGTTGTTGGGAACTAAAGCTTGATTTATGCTTGACACTCACGGCAATATTACGTCATTTTAGGCTTCCAAACAGAAAATTTGTAACAACGAAAAATATGGCAAGTGAGCAGCAGCTCCTGCTGGGTTCGCAAAAGTAAACATCCAGAGACATCCAGTGATTTACCCCATAAATCTCACCACTATCAACAAATTGTAGAAAAACTGACTGTGGCTGTTGAACGGCATAAAGAGGATTTTCAAAATGTCGTAAACGGCTGTGTTTGCTACTTCCTCATGTAGTGTAGCATTGTCAGCTTGCTGCTTGTACTGAACATGCCCCCCCGGAGCCAGCCAGAATGTGGGAAAGCCGCACAGAGAATAAATGCTGCAGATTGTGACGGGCACCTAATGTTCCGCCCGGAACGTCAAGCACAATGAGCCCTTAAGTATGCTAGTTCCTTATATTTTTAACGTATCTCTTAGTGATTTTAATTTATCTCTGCTAAAGCATGTAACCTATACTTTTTTTGTAACTTAATTTTATAACCATTTTCAATATTAAACACTCCAATAGTAACACTGCTTGAGGCCGTTTAAAGCTCCACATTTTCTCCCTCTATACCGTGATTGTACCTGCCTGAAGGACTCCCCCAGGAATGTCTGTGTTGGCCTAGTAGCAGCTGCAGCTGAGATGCACCTGACATGCTGCTCTCCTTTTCTGTTCTTCTCATCATTAACACTGCATATTTTGTGTTTTGGTTTAACCTGAGGTAATTCACTGGGTTGTTGTGTTGCAACAAATTCTTACTGTCTCCCCCCAAAAATCATCAGTCCCATCTTGGCTTTTTGTAGAGTGTCTGAGTGAGTGACTGAGCATTGAGAACACGCATGGTATGCTTGGCAATATGTTCTGATGCATTACAGGCCTAACAAGTGAAAGAAAATGTAGTTCCTACGTTCAAACGCCTGAATACTTCTTTCATGTCAAAAAATATTTCTTAAATATAAAATGAAGGCTGACTTCAGATATTTTTTTACTTTTTAATTGCTAAGCTGGAAGCTAGATGGTGATTCAAAACACTAGTTGGGCAGATAGTTATTAAATGATACTTAAATGTCAGAAAAAATAACTCAGGTTACGGTTAGGAGAGATACTGTCAGCCTATCATGCTGCTTCCATTTCGTTGCCATTTCCAGATGTATGATAGCTACCTACATAACCACCATGACTTTATCAGGAGATCTTTCAGTCAATTTAAAATGGTCTGACATTATCTGGATATGGTGATCTGGCCAATTCTTTTCAGCAGATTCTGGCAGCCTTCATAAATCAGAAGTTACACAGTTCAAAGCTTTATCTCACATTTCATAGCAACAACATTCACTGGCTCTTATTACAATTATCTTATATGGTTTTTCCATTTTATTTATTGCGTCTTTATGTGTAAGAAATACTGGTTTACATTGTCATCTAAATTAATTAAATAAATACCAAAATATTAAATGAGAATTAATGTTTTAAAAGGGTACTTTTGTTACGGCTTGTAGTGCTGGACCTGGATGCAGAGGGAAATGCAATCAGTATGTGACAGTGTGGGGTCCTGTCACTGTGCCTCCAAATGATGATGCACCTTGGCTACTTGGCCAAGGGGATATCCCTTTGGCTGACTGGTTAGCACGTGCGACTTTCACCCGGGAGTCGTGGGATCAAATCCTGCCCGGGGCCCTCTGTAGTGTGCACCTTGCCACAAGTAATAAAAATAAAAACAAAAAAGATGGAAAAGTTATGAGGAGATCTGAACATGGAGCATCATAAAAACCAGGTTTGATGACAGGCATGGCAATAGACTGGAGATGGTCCAATCCAGGAAACAATGAAATGAAACAAACATGTGACATGAGTGAGGATGGCCGTAAATACGCTGAAATATAGGGTGGATGAGAATAGGAAACATAAGTGTGAGACTTATACATATAAAAAAAGCCAATAGGAAGTCACATGAAACCCAGAGGAGACACTGGATGGAAACTGAACAGAAAAAAATAAACATAAAAAGAACCCGGATGAAACAAAAGACAAGTCTAAAAAAAGAACTAGCTCCAAACATTAATGAGCAGTGGGATGTGAACTGAGGACAGCAAAACTGAAAGAGCCCTATAAACTGCAAAAATCACACTAAACAAAAACACGAAAAGAAACTTAGAAACTCAAAAAGCTCCAACTCATTACCCTAGTCTTCTCTTGTGACAGGTTCTTTAGTTTATCTTTGAATATTTTTTTCTGAACAATCTGAGTCCTTGTTTTTTTATAATGGTCTCATTTCAGTTCATTCCAGATGATATTGCAGGATTTTAATTGGACAAAGATATGTCCATGGATGCTTAACTGATTTTAGGCTGTGTTAGATTATATGTGATTTGCTAATATGTTTTAGATCATTATCTTTGTCCAATCGAATAGGATCTGTTTTCAACTTTTTTTCACTAGATTTTGGTTTAAAATGTTCTGCTATTTTCAGTAGTATATGATACCGTGCAATGTCACAAGATTCTCAGAGTTCTTGACATGTATGCCCACAACATCACTATGCTTAACAAACACTCGTCAGTTAGTGTTTTAAACCAGGTGCACCTGAAAGTTTTTTTCTGGTTTATTTTAGTCTTGGTTTCAGTATTAACTGAACAAAATATATATGTAGTATCTGACGGTTGCTATAGCAACTTCCACTTCTCCAACAGTAAGAGATTTCTTTTACCTCCTTATACCATCCCCCCTCCCTGTGCATGGTGTCAAAATACATTTGGTTGCATGTCCAGCCTAGTGGCCAGTAGCTGAAAGAAATGGGCTTCTGTGTCATGTCACATTTAATCAGATCAAAAGAAAGTCTTAATTGACCACCAAAGTCCCTTGAGACCGGATCCCCTTCAAAAGGTAATAACAGAAAAAGGTTTATTTATTGTTATTTTAAAGGTATTGCTGTGGTACAAATAATCATGCCAAAAACTATTGTTTCTTAGAGGGATTATTGACTTTAAAGTTTTTCTAAAAATTTTAATGTAACATCCTGCTACTGCAAAAAAATATTATTTTAGCTTGAAGCTGTTTACACTTCTTTACAAGGGGTGCCAACAATCTGTCCAAATTATAGAAAGTATTTTAGGAATTGGAGGAATGATGAGATTGCTTGGTCAGTAATGGATCTTTAACACTGAAGGAGTTCATTAATGCAGGTACAGTAAAGCAGAGGCAGGAAGAATCAGGACAGGTGGGGGGTCATGTGTCTAAGATATGTAAGAAACCAATATGTAAAAGCACACCTATTGGAGGACATCCATGGCAGATTTATCATATCATGACTCATACAGGTGCACAAACAGTCCGTCAGTTTTTTTTTCAGCTAGTAATGCCTATTAATCAAGTGCAGGCAACTATTCAGCAGCAGATTGCTCTGGGGGTTGCCAGTTTTTCCACTATCATGGATGCTTATGATCCGAGAAGTAATCAGTCACAGTCATTATGTTGACGTGCCTAAAATGCCAATGGTGCCATTGTTAAATTTTTAGATTTTCACAAAGGCCACTCCTCTCAGATCTCAAGCTACTTTATTTGAGACAAGAATATAGGTGCTAAAGCTTTCTGCTGAAAGCAGCACAATTAAGCTGTCGCTAAAGTTCTCAGCATATCTTTCAATATGTGTCATCAGCTGCCTAGTTCATGTTTAATGGAAACTGACAACAAGGCACATTTATTAATAATTATCTAGAAAAGGGAAACAAACATTGAACCTTATGTTCAACGACCCAACTTAGTTTGGTTGTTGTTATTTTTTTTCAGACATCTTGACCCACTTTAAAAAAAGATGCAAGAGGGAGACATGGTATAATTGGCTGAACAAAAGTAGGTCAGTGACTGAGCTTTGAAGAGTCAATTTATGGTGTTTTTTGGAGCCATGAGTAGGAGCATTTCTCCTGCTTTCACTTTCTCAATGTTATTTTATTCTCCATCTTTGGCTTTGATTTGGCCATGTTTTTAAAAGAAGAAAACACTTCAGTGGTGTTCTCAGAGTTGAGAAAATATTAAGTTCTGAAATCCCTCTAGAAATGGACTCCAGGCAATAGAGATGCGTGCTAACTTCAAAACGCTTTAGGGGAATCGTCTAAAGTATGGGATAAATGATTAGCGTCAATGATCTTTCTACGTCAGACTGAAAGAAACAGGAAAAAACACAATATAACACAGTGAAACAGTTAAAACAAAATAAAAAAATCACACCACGAAAACCTGATTGTAGTTTTTCATTTCTGGTGAATTACACAAAAAACCAAACAGCTACTGTGTCCTAAGGCAGAGTTTGCTCAAAGAGATTACACACTGCACCTCCCTGGCACTTGACAGGGCTTTGTAGTCTCCCACACATTTCTCGATAATATGGCAGACTTGCTAATCTGACATGGTTTACAGCTCTGTCACCTGATCATTGCCAGAATGCTGATAACAAAACAACAACATCTCGGTGAGAGGGAGACAGACGTTGGGAGAGGAAGAGACAATATATTTGAGGTATTTGAGGATGGGGGGAAAAAGTGCAATGAATCCCCAGGCAGATGGTGCATGCATGATAGATGAGCAATGCAAGGCAATACATTTTAAACTTGATCCAAGCTCTAAGACAGTCATGAGCACCATATTGCACTGAAGTGATAAGCCATATGTTTATATCCAGATACAAGAGCTCATAAACTTTAGATACATCAATGTGTGCAACTTTATAAACTGAAATACAGAAAAAGAAGATCTTATCTTATATCTCTTCCAGATTCACAACTTCAGGAGATAACTGATTATGAAATCTTGGGATAAGAGCAGCACAAAATAAATTCTTATTGGGTTTATTTGCTCCACCAGATGCTGACTCATGATGGCCCTCTGATGCACAGCAATATTTTCAATAATGTTCTCACTGCATTCTGTCTGAAACTTAATTACAAGATATTTTTCTTTCGCATGCATTTCAATCCCTCTAACTGAGTTCCTTTTTAAAAAAAGCTATCAGTGGTATTAGCAGACATACACAGGTACCTATTAGTTAAGCTGAATATCATTAAAATGTATGTTTTATTTATTTCTCTTCATTATAAACCACCATAGCTTATTCTTACTGATTAAATAAAATCACTCCCTCTGAAGGTTGGACTATTATACACAAAATCTATATTTCAGAAACAATGTTATAATATGGTAAACATAAAGATTTAGAAGACTTGACAGTTCTCAAGCACTAAGTCGATGGGAGCCCTCAAAGGAGGAAAAGCCACAAAAAGATCATTGCTAAACTTACCTGATGGCTATGCACAGAGTGCTATAGAAAAAAATATTAATGGAAAGTTCACTGAAAGGAAAAAGTGTAGGGAAAGGAGCACAAGCAGAAGCCTTGCTGGTTTGTTACGATATGAGAAGTCGTTGTATTTTCTGTTTTTGTTTTATTGCATTTGTTTTATCCAAACCAAGGTAAGCTCAACTGTCTTCAGAACAGCCCAGAAATCCCTTTACTGAGATGTTGATTTATTTTTCCAGGGGTTATACACACTGCCCAAAGTATAAAAACTGCTTTATCGACCATGAATTGATTGCCTAGTAAATGAAACTCCTCTAAACTCTATTGTTAAGGAGAAGATGGCAGACGCCAGAGGCAACAATGCAGACAATCTGAAGGTTGCTATTTGAGCAACCTGAGCTTTCTTTTTGCCTCAGCAGAGCCATGGGATGACTGCGTTGAGCTTTTACTGTACGGCTACAGAAATTCATGCTAGTATTGGGTGCACACACTACATAATACAACCTTTTTAGTAGGTCCACATTTTTGTAAAACAAATGCAATTTTTATTAGTAGTACTCTGATTCTTTAATGAATTATTTTTATCTATTGCCTGTGAATTGTAACTAGTAAAAACAATTCATAGTTTGTGTAATTAATCTATAAAAGTTGTACTTCAAAGCAATTTGCCACAGTTGTACAAAATAATTGGTGACATTTAGGCTTCAGTGTATGGCACATCAGAGAGGACAATTAAAAAGTTAGACATGATTTGTGGACAAAGTATCATTTGACCAGTGAATATACCGAAAGCTAGAGGTTTTCATTCGGAATCAACTTTAAGTAGTTGAGACATTAGATAAAACTGCTCTTGTTCACCAGCTAGAGGTACTTATTAAAGGATTGATGAGTTTTAACTTTTATTGTCAGCAGAAGCACATTGGTCTGAATATTTCAAATTGAATATTTTTTCATATCTTAGAATATATCTATAAGTGATTTTAATATCTCCTTCAAATGAGCAAGCCCATTTAACATGAAAGTTTGCTTCTTATATCTACAGACCATACTTGATAAAAAAAATTGTATCTCTTTCTACAAATCTGAAACTAAGCAATTTCTGTGCCAACAAATCCATTGCTGGTAAGCCCTAAAATCCTAACTGGACCCAACTTCAACACAATTATAGATAAAATGAAGAATGAATGAATGAATGATGACCCATTAATAATTTTATGCAGTAAATTGTTAAATATTTCAGAAATATCCCTAACTGCATAGTTATACTATGAAGATTTGGTAAAAATTTTTTACCTTTTTTATTTTTATTATTTTTTTTAATCTGTAACTAGAATCACGTTAAAACAATTATTAAAATCTGGCCAAAATTGCAGTAACTACAGTATGTCTAAAATATTAAAGGTTGCACTTTCAAATCGAAGAGCATTTATGCAAAAAAATGTTTGTTCAAGGTCAAAAGGTAAACATAATAAACAAGGTCACCTTCATACTAATGTTGAAGTTTTTAGCCGGTTCTCTTATTAATAAATCTATATTTTTGTTAATCGACATTAATGTCAGCATCTCCTGGCTGATTGTTTTGGTTACTTCCCTGGAGAGCTGGCTGTGCTCATGAATCAATGTAATTATAATAGATGACATGTGGAGTTGGCCAATCCTATTTTTGCATTTTTTGTCGGACTGTGGTCTCATGCTGATGAGGATGAGTGATGCATGATCATTGTTCACATCAAAAGGGCTATAATTCATAAAGTTTAGAAGTGTCACATTTATGGCTAAATGACCAGTCCCATATCTGTCAGTTCCAGGGAGACCTGCAAAGGTTTCTTTTGATCCATAGGAGTCGTTCAATGGAACTACAATGATGACTCTATCATAGCCCTTTTATCTAAAGAGGATAATTTTTTCAATATTATTTCTCCTTTAAAAATAGGTGACCGTGGGTTTGTTTCAGTATAGACAGAAACATTTATTCTTTTTCTAATGAATGCTGTCATGTATACCATGACAAAGTAATGTCATAATCAGTTCTGTAAATAATCCTTTTTTTGTTTATTTTGTTTCTTTTCTCTAATCCTGCTGATGAAGATGCTGTGTGAGAAGAGAAAGCTGGTTTTTAAAAATACATAAATGCACAGCATACTAGAGGTCAGAGTAAGGCCTTTGATGTGTTTAATCTCTCCCAAAGAATTATAATGCCCTTGGGTCCTTTTCTCTTTTACCCCTTGCTCATTAGGGATGTTTCTGAATCTGTGAGTATTGCATACAAACACTTTCATCTTCTCAGGAGACCCGAAGAGCTGACACCACTAAACATGATTTGTGAGTAAATGCAGACAAACAGCTGTATCAGAATCTTTAAACTTAATTCAGTGCATCAATGTATAATTGTTCATGTCCATGATCTTTTTTTTTGGACTCTAGGGGGGGTAAAAGGAAGGCTTTCGTGGTCAAACAGTTTTTATTTGTGCTGAGTATTAGGAAAAGTTGTTAAACCTTTTGAATTTTTCCCACTTGGGAAATATCACAATTTTGCAGGATTTTACAGGGATTCTGTTAGAACAACTCAATGTAATTGTCAGAGGTTGTAATCGAATTTTTAAAAGAAGAAAAAAAACATCGTACTTAAAAAACTTTTTTTAGTATCTCTACTTTATGAGTAATTATTTTTCTATTTTATTTTCTTTTTACTGAAAAAGAAATATTTGTTCTTTCTATTAATTTCCTCCAAACTTGCTTGTAACTTCTTTAAATACAGATAACACCATCCTGTAACAACTGCAACAAAACAGGAAGAGCACAGATTGAGCAGCGGTTGCTTGCTCTCTCAAATGTACAGGTCTTTGCTCTGTTCATTGCACTGAACAGCATAAACCACGTTGCCAATCTTGTTCATGGGTGTCTTTTATTTGGGATAAACCAGTTTTTGCCTGGTTTTTGCAGAGGGATCTGGTGCTGGTTAAAGATCCTCTCTAATGTTTTGGAGACTCCAGCAACATATGGTATGACGATGTTCCTTCTTCTGCAGGCTTCTTCTTATTGTTTTTTAAAAAAGAGCCCATCTAGGATAACCACAGTTCTTCAAGACTGTCCTTGATATGTCCCCGTTCTCTGGTCTTCCCTCTGTTGGTGGTGGGACTGGTTTCTGCTTGTGGGGGTTCTGATGATGCCTAGTTTGTGTTCCAGCGGGTGGTCGATATCTGGGGGTTTCCTGTAGACTTCTATGTTAAGTTGTTGGTCTCCCATGATGTGAACCAACCCACAAGCTTTACCTACCTAGTACATTACATTATGAGGATTACAATCTCTGAACTCGCAACTTGTCAAAACCTGAAACAAATGTGCATCAGCAGCAGAAGGCGAGAAATAATACTACTTCCATTAGTCAAATTACTAATAGGGGATTTTTTTTTTATACACAAAGAATTAAAAAAATGTTTTGTGGAGAACTAAAGGTATCTTTTCAGAGGCACTATGATATGACCTCACACACTCTTTCTCTGTGTTGTTGTCCAGTTTCTTGTTTACATAGCTGGGAAGCACATAAGTGGACACAACTGCATCTCAGAGCTTAGCACCTCCCTGCTCATAAAAGCCATCACTAGGCACAATATGGTGGAGGGCACGACCAGTGGATGAAACCATTCTCTTACTGAGAACATTTTAAAGTTATTAGCTACTTTCTTCTTCATTAACCTTTTTACTGCGAAAGATGGTGCTGTTCTGCTGTGTATTTATCCCTTGCAAACAGGCAGATGGGTAAGAAGGTAGGCTAATATTGGTGCAGGGTTGCAGTCAAGAGTAGAGGTAGAGAAAGGCGTGGCTTGATACACAACTGGGTTTGGCCTACAAACCTTCCTCAAGCTCCATGTAGTAGATAACTATTGTTCATTGCTCCTTTAAAGGTGTTTTTCAGAGGCTACAACTTAACTGGCAAATAAAAATTTGAGTTACAGATCAGACCAAAGAACACACCATCTCAAAAGACAACAGTTTTCAAAAGTAGTCGGACTTTTGTTGACATTTCATATGATCATAAAAGAATAAACTTTAGCCTTGGTAATCCCTTGCTAACATTGATTTAAGTAATTTGTTGGAGAGTTATGCCACCCAAATAAAACTAAAACTTTTTTAAATGTAATGATAAGAATTACTCAGCTCCACTAATTATACACCGTAAAAGCTGCAATGATGAGGTTTGTTGCTTCACAGCTCTTCCCCAACAATTGAGAATGCTTTAAATCTTCAGGCTAGTCGGAAGATGATGGCGAATAAACAGCATTGTCTCATTCACTGATAGGAAGAAAAACAATTTTGTGGTTTATATATTGTATTTCTGCCAAAGGCTTTTTTACACTGTGTTTTATATGTCACTGCCAGGTGGTGATGGGCAATCTGAAGCCAGGCTTTGAGGCTTGTGTTGTCTTGTTGAAAATCACGTGACTGCAACAAACGAGCACTGTGTACGGATTCATCGGCTGCGTCCTGCGCAGGCTGGATTTGTCGAGAGTTGCGTCATAGCGCCGCGCCTCGGCCTGTTCGGATCGCTAGACTCCTTTAGCTGTGTCTCATTTAGCTGGCTGCGTCCTTGGAAGGTTGCATTTTAAGGCCGGTTACGTCATAACGCTGCGCGGAGGCTGTCCCAATTCAGAGAATGCTTAAAATGCAGCCTTCGAATGCGTCCTCATTTTAGCTAAATTTTGAGGACGCACCGCTACCGTCCTTAGTGGCCT
>JAUZNJ010032349.1:0-13718 GCA_034780135.1 Jordanella pulchra | reverse complement strand
TGTGTGCCTTTTACAAAAATATACAAAAATAGAATAGACCGTTCTCGTCAAATGTTGACGCGAAGGGGGTACCTGACATGTCAATATGTGACGCTGAGGGGACATCGCCCAGGCGTCAGTATATGACGAGTCGGGAGTGAGAATGTGTTGCCAGTACAAACCATTTAACCAAATTAATTGGAGTCTGATTCATACCTGATTCTATATGAAATGTATTTAAGGTTTAAGCATAGCATTTAAGAAACCACACACAGTCTGGTAATAGAAGCAGTCCGTAATTTGCTGGCTGTTTATACATAGCAACTGACAGTAATACACACTTGCGTACAGATTTATAAATATGACTCTATTTATATACGGATGTAAAGTGCAAGGTTTACCTGCACCAAATTGATTATGTAGCAACTGGAACAACATGGAGGACTCAATGAGGGGAGGTCAACAGCAGGGCAAGTCACTGCATTATCCAATGTTTGTTTTGTTTCAAAGTGAGGAAACTGCAACAGCTGTTGGTGATGAGAGCAGCTATGTTTGCATGTGCAAAAACTGTGCTGTGCTTAAAGCAAAATTAGTATTTCTAATGCACTGCTTCAATGAACTCAATATCTAACGACTGGATCTCAATTAATTTACTTGCACCCAGCTTTATTCACAGTAGAAGCACTCTGACATGCACAGAGTTGTCATTTTTTCCTTAAACAATAACAGAAATGTACTTCTGTCAACGCAAAGGTGTGTTGGTTTGGAATGTTTTGATTGTTGAGAATGCACCTGTGCCAGGTTCTGGGATTGGCTGAGGTGTTACTGTTTTCAATAATTTAGGTACAGGCTCAGCAGCTCATGTTGTTGCTTTCCCTGGGTTACAGGTGGGTTACAAGATGTGAGTATGGGAGGAAATTAACATCCCTCTAAGTGCTGTAGGGCTCATATTCATGTCCAGTCAGGTCAATCTGCCTTGATCCAATTGACATGATTGGACAGGGTGGTTAGATGGATGCTGATCAGATTATGGAGCCTCTCAGTCAATATCATTTTGTCGTGATAAATGGTGATAATTTGATGTTTAAGCTTCAGTTTTTAATTTGCTGACAAATTCCGAGTAAAGACACTGGACTGTATGATAGAGAGAGGTCAAAATGCTCATATAATAATCGGACACAACATAAAACACTTTCACACTTGTGAAATAAGCACCCTAAAAAATGTAAAAACACCCTCAGAAGAAAAAATAATGTTATTCCATATTAAAAATCACCTAACCCCTCCAGGAAAAATTAGAAACACTTGTAGAAGCATCCCTGAAAGAAAAATATAGACATAGAAATAAGGAATGAAATGTTTACATATAGTACAGCTTACACTTAACAGTCTATGAAAAATGTGTTGGTGTTTTATTTGATTATCAGCAGGGGTCTTTTTGGTCTGGTTTCTCTGTTGGGCTAAATTATTTTCCCTCAATACAGCACCACAAAAGTGAGGCACGCCAAGACCACATATGACACTGCAATTTAAAGGATCGCCTTTCAGAAAGATAATGCTTCTTTTTAAATTATTTTTATAGAGATAATATGGAATATCAAATAACTAAAAATCTAATTGACAAACAGTTTTACTCTAAGAACACTTGTATGTCTTAGATTTTGTAGCAGAACACATAAGTAGCAACCTTTCTTGAGACCGTTTTTGTGCTTTCCCAGGCCAAATATTTTATTTTGGAATAAAAAGGTGTAAATAAAATATCTATATCTATCTATATATATATAAACATTATCTTGATGAATGCTTACTTTACATTGTTTTATGTTGCAATAAACATATGCAATTTGGTGTTTTTTTTTTATTGATCTTTAATGTACACTAATCTAATAGAAACTTCTGTTGTAAACTTTTCCCTTACTTAATGCTGATAGAACTAAATTTCACTTGTGTGAGACAAAACGGATGATTTTTTTTTCTGTTTTATACACCTGCACATATAAATAACATAAAAACTAAACCAGTGATACTGGCTGGCTTACAACTGATAAAGAAAATAATCTGGATTCATCAAACCTCATTGATAACAATTGGATTGGTAAGCCTTCCATTTCTGTCATTCTATGTTCGCACAGAGTGTCGGTATGGTTTCCTCATATTATCAAGTCTTATCAAATCGATAATATTAACCTGACTCAGTGTTAGTAAAGTTTTCTTTGGCTCCACAAAGGGGAAAAGACTTATTCATCTCTGCAGAACACAGATTAATTAATCAAAGGACATAAATACAAATGGTTTTTCAGCAGGATGGAGATTTTCTTTTTTTTGTTTAAAGCACGTCAGTAAACAGAGACTGGTCAGTGCTAATAACACAGGGATGTTCACTATTGGCTCTCATATGAGAATTGAACAGTATGATAGATAGTTTAGATAGTGAGTCATCTCTCTACATCAGGAATAAGTAAATTCTTTTAGAGCAGTCTGGGATGGGAGATTATATAGATTCCATGTTTGTGGCTACTCTGCACTGATTAGCTGTATGCAAGTTTGGGAAATATATATTTTCAGGAAAAGTTGGGAGTTGCTATGTTGCTATGTGCTATGAAATTATCGCAAATGTCACACTAGAAGCAGACTTAAAAGTTAAAATATGTTTGTAGACAAAATTAAAAAAAGCATGTTTTCATAATTAAATTACCTCTGCTTTCCTGATTCCTTCTCTACTCTCAGGAAAACAGCTTCTCATTACAGGCGTTGACGACAGAGCATAAACACGCATGACAAAAGATTAATATGATTGATGAGAGTTAAATTTGCGAGATTAAAATTACGTTAGAGCGACATTTAAATCACAGGCATGTAGTGGTTATCACTGGTTTCTGTAATTGATGGGGTGCGGATGGAAAAGCTCGTTTGCTGTTCCTGATGGGCTCTTGCCGTTCTTGAAGCACATCCTCTCTCAAGAGGTCGACATAGAGATTCCCTTTTGATGAATATTTACAGGGTATGTAAATGCATGTGTGGAACTGTTGCAAATTTTAGTGTTTTGTTTCTTCACTGCTGTTTTTTGGTTTCTCTGTGCAGACAGCTGCCTTTGAGGGAATCCCAGGAAACAGACATGTTCTGTAGTTTACTTCTAATTTTGTGTTTGCATTCTCTTTGATGCTGTATTCGGATTGTTTAAAAAAAAATCTGAACTTGGCCTATATTGTCACAGAAAACAGAGGAGGAAGAAAGTGGATTTTCTTCTAGCGAGCATGCCACTAACAGAAAACCTCTTTAACTGGTGCTTTGGGTTCCTTATAATGTTAAATACAAAGACCAGTGGAAGTGGAGGATGCCGTGAGTACTTCTAATTGTCTTTTATTTATGCTGTGTCCCATTTATCCCAGGGCGATGGGCCCAAAGCACATAGGTCCTCCAGTGTTCTTAGCCACAATTATCACCCATCAGGTAAGCAGAGGAAGGCCATAATTTTACTTCTAGGCCAAAGACAACAGCCTCTAATAGCACTTGTCATCACACGTGGGTCCCCTGCCTCCCCTCTCTGTATTCAGGCCAGTGGCGCTTTGTGTCCAGAAGTAGGTCGAATGCTTCTCACCAAACACATTTGAGCCAGTGCCAGTAATTGGACAAGCAATGTGTCGACCATCTCCCAGCCGGTCCGTGTCAGGCAGCGCTGCTGCGCCACTTAATATGCAACTCCAACCTGCCGCATTTCATGGACCCTTTTTCATCCCTTTTAATCATCCGTTTAATCGTTTGGATTTCAAAAAAGCAGCAAACAGAGCATCCGTTGTGGCCCCACATTCTCAATCAGCCGAATCCTGATTTTGAACTCATAGTCAGTTGGCTGACTATAAGTTCAAAATACATGCTTGCATGTCGGGGTGCAAAGGTAAGGGACACCCAGACTCCTCCCAGAACCTCATTGAGATGTTTTAAAGAGTGTAAGATACAAAACCATCAGTCGGCCAATTATAGAAAAAAAAGTTTTAAAAATGTGCAATTTTCCCCAATCTAATTCCCTTAACTTTACAAGATCCCGTCCCTTCTTCAGCCAGCAAAATAAACTGAATTGCTCATTACCAGAACTCTGAAATTGTGTTTTAAGTTTAAACTGTGTTTTTCCCAATAAAATGCAATAAGGTTTAGGGCTGTAATGTACAAAACGTAAACAAAAGCATCCAGGTGGTATAAATACCTCTGCTGTACCAGTGGCTCTCTCAGGATATTGAAGACCATGAATTTAAACTATTCCATAGTAGCTCTATATGCTCCAGTATGGTTGTTCGGCTAGTCTAGCTTTTTACATTATACTCTAGTACAGAGGAACAGCTTTTCATCTCAATGTACATTTGTATAATAACAGTGCAGGTAAGGCATGTATATTTGTATAATGCTATTCAGTACAGAGACAGTTCAATGTGCTTTACATGAATTAAACAGTAGAAAATAAGGAAAAATAAACACAGAATAAAAGCAGGTAAAGACAAAAACATGTTGAAAGCAGACAGTAGAACAAATCGAAACAGTTGGATCACAAACTTGAACTAATGATACCTCAGTTGACACGTTAATTTCAACAGCCAAAGGCAGCTGTAAACAAATGGGTTTAAACTTTGAATTAAAAGAGCTCAGGCTTTTAGAGTTTTAAAGTCTTCTGGATGTTGGTTCCAGATAAGTGCTTCTTAGCTCCATGAATCTTCCCATCATCTCCATCCATCTTCTATCTTATTTCATTGAAGGGATGGTGTGTTCAGAGTAATGTTTAGTGTTGGTCTTCTGCCCAAAATGGTTTCTCATTTGCCTTGTTTTGTGTGTCCTAAAATACATTCCTAAGATTTTATAGACTTTTAACTGTTTTATTTCCTTTCTCAAAGTATGAGAGTCAATTTCATAACTTATTCAGCTCTAAACTTTGCACTACTTTCTTCCCTTCCTGTCCTCCATTTCCATTACTCTTCACAATGGTTTTGTTTCACTAACTTAACAAATGTGTTAGAACTAAACAGAACAGGTGGATAGGGCTGCAGTTATCGATTATTGTAGTTATTGATCGATCTGGCGAATACTTTCCTTACTCAGTAAATATGAAAATCATACAGTTTGGCTTATTTACTGCTTTAAGACGGTTTTTCTTTATGCAAAGGGGACTTTCTAGTTTACAGTATATACTTTAGTTAACAATTATTTGTTTTCTAAATCAGTTGACAACTATTTCAATCATCAAATTATCAGGATTAAACCAATACGTTTTTCAGCGCTACAGACAAAGCACTTTTCCTGAGACTTAACTAAAGTATACGCAGCTGAACTTTGTCGATGAAACAGGCGATCTCTGTATACATATTGATACATTGCATATTTTTAAGAGTATCACAGTAAAAGAGGCTGAACACAAATACATGCCAAACTTCTTAGATTTTCAAAACCATTTATGATTTCCCTTACTTTTCAATTTTACACTACCTTATATTAGCTAACCAAGAAAAAAAATCACAGTAACTTATATTGACACTGGTGGATTAAATGTAATAAAATGTCTGGAAGTTGAAAGAGAGGAAAATTTTTGCAGGGCATTGTATCTCTACTTATCCAAGTGAATATTTGCCTAGCAGTGTCGGTGTTTAAGCCGACGGCATGTCTGTGTTCCCTTTGCTCTCCTGGTTGCAGCATGTGGGTTTCTTTCTTTATAGCCACAGGCAGACCTCATGTGAAACAGAGCTGACTGAAAGATGTATGAGTGAAGACGCTGCATGGTGGACGCTCTCCACCTCAGAAGGATAGAGGCGAGGAAAATATAAAAACATTTTCTGCTTTGATATTTGGAACGCTTGCTGCTTTGCTGTGCACAGCATCTAACACATCAATCACTTATCAGCCACAGAAATGTAAGTTTAGGTTAGAATCCAGCTTGTTGGATAAAATCCAGATTATGAGATGATGTTTAGAGATTAGAGAACCCAGCCAGCCAGCCATGTGGGTTAGTTAGGAGCACTATCAGCTTAATTGTCTGACTAAGTAGCTCTATTATCTTTTTTATGAAGAGAGTGTTGTTGTCTGGGAAAGAAGTCAATGCAAAGGTGATGCAGGGACGTCTTGAAGGTGTAGTGACTAGCAATCACCCAGGCCCTAATTGATGTTCAGCTCAGGCTTCAGCAGTGGAAGCAATTACAACGAGAACTCGTGTTCCTTGAGCTGCAGGCAGAGTTGGGGGTGCAGCACCTCAGCTGTACTGGAGCCCTCCTCTTTCATGTTTGTCATCGATGACAGCGGGAAGGGGCACCATTCCACACTGTGTGTTCTGGAAATATGTTTGGTTACATGAAATATTCATTCCTTTGCCTACCTTTTGGGAATATACATATATTAATCTCTCAAGACTTTTTCTATCATACCCTCGACGGGTTCAGAAAGGGTATTGAAAAAGGAAGGGATTTTTTCATTAAAGAAGGACAAAGATAAGAAGATAATCAAAGTTAAGGTTTGTTCTCATTTAACAGGTCAGTGCATCATTAAGGCAAAATGGGACTTATGTGATCAATGGCTTGGAGCTGTGCACGCACAATTAATCTGGAAAGTCAAGGCAAAAGGACAAACCTATGGTGTGGGCAATGTTTTCTGGTACACTCAGTGCATCTTTTACCTGCACAGGGGAATAAGAAGTCAGGAGCCAGAGCTGATGAGGTGTTATGTATGCACCCCTCCATGCTGGAGGCTGTATTTCTGCCTGACTCTTCCCTTACTCTGGTTAGATGATCTGTTTTCTTTGAGATGGAACATTTTACCTGAATTTACTAGCATTTTTTCTCAGAATTAAGTATCATATGCAGGTTAGGAGATATGCCTAGATGGTTTTTTTCAGGATAAGTTGTTTTTATTTTCTTTGACTAACTAAACTGCTACCCATATCATTGAAACTAAAGTCTATCTTTAATTTATTATTATCCTAAAAAAAAATCTAACCAATCTTAATCATAAACAGTATCAGCTGTGTAAAACCAGATCAGTGGATTTCTAAGTCCTTGGTATAAGTCCCTGCTGTTGCTCATTTTTTTTTGAAAATATCTCAATACATAAAAAAAACAAAAAACAGGGACATAACAAAATGATTGTCTTTTTATGATAATGTCCCAGTGACAGTGTGCCACTTGTTGTGTTATAATCCCAGTCTTCAGGCTGCTTTTTTAGATGTGTGTTCCCTCCTTTGTGACATTCACTGAGAAGGCTGTAATATGTAGTGTTATTCTGCCTCATTTGGCTTTGAAATTGTAGTCTTTATGTTTAATTAATCATCCGAGATTTGGCCCACATGAAAACCATACTCAATAATGAGGGCCAATAAAGGGAGGTTTAACGAGAGGATTTGTAATTCCACGATGCATTGCTGTCAGCTTCAAACTCATTTTCCAAACTGACTGTCCTCGTTTTTGCAAGTCAGCACAGAATTATAATATCTCTTTGACTTCTCTCTTCATATATTAAACCTCAGTGAAAAGGCTGACACAAGCATATGATTCTCAAAGGAACAACAAACATGCGACTTATGCCTTAAAGAGGAAGCAGGTATTGCCCTTAACTCACTGTGAAACATGGGCGATTTCAATTTCTATTGGAAGCTAAATTCTGAATAGCTGATTCATACTAAGATGAAACAAACAAAGAGCACAGGACTAAAAGTGACAAATGTAGACAATGAAACAGAGAAGCACAATATCACAGGCTTTGTGTCCAATAAAGGGTATTGTGCATGGCTGCATGGATAAGGTTACTGGAGGACCCTTGGGAGATCAAAGTGAAGGGCGTCGAGAGGACAGTCTTGACAGCCAGGGGACACAGAGGACATAGCTGTTAAAAAAGGAAACACACCCAGCTCTGTGGAGCTTGGACGTTTGCCAGTAAATGTGTCAAAAATGCTTTTTGCAAAGCAATAACTTCCACACGTTGTTATTTCAATCAGTGGTCCAGAAAAATACAGGATGTTCACACTGATTTCAAACTCAGCAGCAGGTGCCCAAGTTGTAGAGACTAAAAGTAACGAAAACAACAATGATGCAGGCTCCAGTGCATTTGACAGAGATTTCAAATATTATACATTTTATTCTGTAGATGACATCAATAAGCTACTCTTTCGAACAGAAGTCCAAAACCAAGGTGGATTGTTTTATCATCGTTGAACAACTATCATCCCCAAAATTTCATATACTGTCTATAGAAGCATACATAAAAAAAAAACAGCTTCAATTCTAGGTGTTGTATTTTAAAAGACAACCAGGCATGTCTTTAAAAGTTGGATTTTCTAATCAAGAAAGTTTGAGCAGGTTTTCTGTCCTTGATCTCATAATCCAGCATGGCTGCTTCATGCATTAGAAGTGATGATAGCTGAGGTAATAAACTGTGCTGTAGCAGCTCTGTCACACTCAGTTTGTCTCAATGATTTACTTCCTGGCTCACTGTCCTACTTCCATAATTAAACAGGCTAGTGTGCTTGTATTGGCAAAATACAGTATCATTCAGTATCAGCTTTAATCTTGAAGAAATATGTCCTTCTTTAACTTATAAATTCAAATTTGCCAATTTGGGTGAGATTTTGTTCCTTGCACACAGTACACATTTCTTATGTATTATTATTGAAGTACTAATAGATGAGTTTGGAAAGTGTGAAGGGTTTCCCTCCTCATAAAGCGTATCTGATTTTATATGACCTAAAGCTGCTTATAATTGTTAATGTTTTACTAAAAGTGTTGTCCTTGAAAAAAGTTAGTCTTAAACTAACTTAAGTATTTAAGTATACAAAAGTATTTATTTATAAATGATGAATAGAGGTTTATGACAAATGCTATATTACTTTTAATATTCTGTTTAAGTTGCATTGTTAAGTGTATAAAATGAATCTCAGACAATGTTACGCCAATATGAATTATAGTTTATCATATTTATTAAAGAGAGAGCAAAGATAATGTGTAAATAGATTGACCAACCAATTTGTTGCCAACTTCAGGGATGCTCATATCTCTTAATATGTAAAATATCGAATAAAAATCACCATTATAATATCATAATCACAATGGATTACCTGGATGCGTTATTTGGCATTTGCTTTTTAGCATATTAATATATTTGATCAAATAGAGTGACCCTGCCTAGTTTCATTAAGGTCACTGCTTGGAAAATAATTTTTGTCTGTCACCATTTGGGGTCAATTAATATGACAATTGACCAATTTATGTCCACAGCTGATTTTGGGAGGCAATCTAGAATTATTATACAATGCCCTTCGCAATTTTTGGCACCCCTGTTTAAGATGTGGTCGAGGACTTAAAAATATTCGCCTTGTCTTTTAAACAACAAAGAACCTGAATGCAAAAAAGAAAAAAAATCCAACCTTTTATTTAAGTACATTACTTTGGTGGTAAAAATAAAATATCACATTTAGAAAATAAAAACCATGAAATCACGTGTCCCACAATTATTGGCACCCCTAACAATTCCGCTAAAAATGTAAGTGATCTCTTTTAAATGTATTTTGTGTTCAGGGTATCTAGGAACTTTTAATTAGTAAATTATGACTCTCCTGTTTGCTTGGGATATAAATATGATGTAACGCAGAGGCCTAATTCTCTTACCAATTAGTCAGCATAGCAAAGACAAGAGAACACAGAATTCAAGTAAGGCAGATGTACGTCGAGCTTCATAAGTCAGGCAATTTAACTTGTCTGTATCTACAGTCAGAGGACTCATTAAGATGTTTAAAATAACTGGAACAGTGACAAACAAGGCTGGAAGAGGTACCAAGTTTATCTTGCCACAAACGTACAGTAAGGAAGATGGTAAGAGAAGTAAAAAAAAGTCCTACACTTACTGTCACAGAACTGCAACAAATAGTGGAATCTTGGGGTCACAAAGTCTCCAAAACAACCATCAGATGCTCTCTACATTTCCAACGAGCTGTTTGGAAGGCATGCAAGGAAAAAACCTTTTCTCACCAACACTCACATTCACAAACGTAAACGTCTGGAGTTTGCTAAGCGGCACTGGGACTTCAACTGGGATCATGTGCTTTGGTCAGATGAGACTAAGATTGAGGTTTTTGGCAAAATAAGTGGGTCTGGCATAAAACAAAAGCTAAGTATGCTGAAAAGCACCTCATGCCCACGGTGAAGTATGGTGGAGGATCTGTAATGCTGTGGGCCTGTTTCTCTTCCAAAGGCCCTGGGAACCTTTTTAGGGTGCATGCATCATGAACACTTTGAAATACCAGGACATTTTAAATGAAAACCTGATGGCCTTTGCCAAAAAGCTGAAGATGGGTCAACATTGGTCTTTCATCAGAACAATGATCCGAAACATCTGGCAAATGCTACACAAAAATGGTTCAGCAGTCACAAAATCAAGGTCCTCCCATGGCCATCTCAGTCCCCAGACCTCAACCCCATCGAAAACCTGTGGGGTGAGCTAAAGAGGAGAGTGCACAAGAGAGGACCCAGGGCACTGGATGATCTAGAACGATTGTGCAAAGAAAAATGGTCAAAGATCCCTCTCTCTGTGTTCTCCAATCTTGTGAAATGTTATAGAAGGAGAATAAGTGCTGTCTTGTTGGCAAAAGGGGGCTGTACAAAGTATTAACATCAGGGGTGTCAGTAATTGTGGGACACATGATTTCATGTTTGTTTTTTTACTTTCTAAATGTGATTTTTTTTTTTACCACCAAAGTAATGTACTTAAATAAAAGGTTGGATTTTCCTCTTTTTTGCATTTCGGTTCTTTGTTGTTTTAAAGAAAATGAGAACTTTTTTAAGTCCTTGACCACATCTTAAACAGGGGTGCAAATAATTGTAGAGGGCATTGTATATATAAAACTTAAAGGAAGACAACTTTTTTAGTGTTTTTTTTCCCACCTCCTGCTGTGGCATTTCAGGTATACTATGGACTACAGACTTCCCTATATGTGGCAGAGCAGTTTAGCTCTATAAAAAGGATCTCTTAGGGAGAATTTCAATTTAGTTATTGACTATAAAATCAAGGCTGCATCCAACAGGAGTCTAGTTTTACATCACTGGACTTTGTAGGTTCATTGATTGTACAATACTTTATTGTATCAGTATGTAATAAGAAAAAAAAACCACATAAATGTTACTTGTTAAACTGATCTGCAGTTGATGTCTATGAGATAATCACTAAAGTGTTGCATGAGTCTGTATGGATGAAGTGAGGAAAATTACTCTGCAACGAGGAATGCCATAATTGCAGCTTAGTGTTCCCCTGGGACCTCATTACACCATGTCGGGCCCTGTTGGGTTTTAGAAGTGGACTGTTGGGAGCCAGTTCACCTCCATGTATGTTGATATGGTGTGAACATCTGAGCTCAGTCTCTGTTGTGCATATAAAGAGGCTGTTTACAGGGCCATTGAGCCTCAGAGTCTAGCACAGAGAGAGCAGATCAACCATGATTAGAAACCTAAAACAAAGAGGGTGAGTTGAGTGGTCAATTTGTTAAGTGGACAAACGCATGAGCAGAAAATGTATATATCCTATTTGCTTTGTATTGTAGCTCGGTACAATGGCACATTTCTTTTTGGTTTAAATTACAGGGAAACATAGAATCAGTTTATAATAAATCAACATTTGGATCAAGTAATTAAATATATAACAAATGTTTGTAGCTTTGTAATTTTGTTGCAGCTGCAGTGTTGTTTTAGGCAGTCAATCTAGATTTAGTCTTATTCTTAGTTTTCTGAACAAAATGTCTATTAGTTGTTGTCACAATTAGGTCATTTCACAAATAGAAAGTACACCTATTAATGTCAATAAGTGAATACAAAGGAATTTAATGTAGATATCTCATCTTAAAAATCATACACTTGCATAAATTTATTTCCCTCTTGCATATAAACTGGCCAATTTGACAAAATACTGTTTTTCTAATTATGTAACTACTTTCCTCAGGTGATACACAAGCAAAATACTATATATATATTTATATATATATATCATAGTTCATATAGTTCTTGGCACTCCCTCTTTCCATTATTTTTTTGTGAGGAACTTGCATATGCCCAAACTTAGACAAACACTCTGAAGCCCTAGTGTTCACAAATAACATAATTTATTTTGATAAATGATATGATAAAAACCACTCATAGAGCTCTGAAAATATACACTATTGGTCACCGATTAAATTGAACCCTTGTTAATGTTAATTTTGTCACTGTTTCATTATAGTGATGAGAAAAACATTTTTAGTCAAAGACACGTTTTCTTCAACAGTGTTGCAGAGTGCTGTTTAGTGACAAGGACCCAGTATTTCAGTATTTCTCATTTCTCTTTTTTCATATTTATCAGAACTTCTAGTCCCTTAACAGACTTCCTAACAGTTTTGGAAGTTATTTGCTTCTGAAAGTCTTTGCTGTTGCCCTTTAGGGTCTTCCATGGTAAGCCATATCTCAGCATGACAATTTCTAATGTCTCACCCCCAGACATGGCAAATGTTGAGTAAAAGAATCTTGCCAAGCTGGTGTAGATTCAAATTAGTTCATCTGCTTGGGGAAGTTTTGTATTTTTTTTTACAAGCATGACCCGCAGAACACCAGCTATGAACCACAGACCTCCTTGACCTCATTATTTTAACAGCTTCACATTCATGTTGGCTAGAAATCAAGACTTCTTGTTTTTATGGCTCTACACTGAATTGCAAAAATACCTCAACTTAGGACTTTGAAATGGTTTCAGTGGAATTTTAACAAGTATGTGAGGTTATAATGCCTGTAAAATGTACCACTTATAAGGGTAGATGTTTGTGAGTGGAGCAGCTGGTGAGTTTGTGGGTAAAGAAAATAGGTTAGTACAAAAATACTTAACATTTCACTCACTTATGGCCTCAATTAGACACACAGCAGGTCAGAGGTAAGAATGTGAGTTTAATTGCTCAAACTAATCAGTATAACATAGACTTTTCGAAACACAGCCACAATAAAGAGGTCACTATGAAATTCTAACCACATTATTTTCAGTTTTAAAGGTTTGATATCCATTAAGGATTTATCCAAATCACAGGCTGTTCCTTGCAGAAGAATTAACATTTCTTTACTATACCACATTTTGTCACAACATAAACTTAAAAATATATATTACTAGGGCATTATGTGGTAGAGAAAACTAATGCTTAACTGGGGCATGCAGAAAGGAAAGGAATATGTTGTTTTTAAAAGGTTTCATGCAAATAAGTTAAGTGTGCATCTTTATATTCATCCCCCATATGTCTGAACTTTGTAGAAGTACCTCATGCTATAATTATCTTTGTAAGTCATTTAGTAGTATGTTAATTCTTGCGCTGTTTAAGCTCAGTACACGAAGAACACCTGTAAGCATCAATTTTATGACTTAAATTTATGTCAGTTACTGTATATTTAGGGCTGGTCTTTTAGGGAGCCACATGTATGTGCTTTGATCAAACCATTCCATTGGAGCCAAAGCTGTATATTTGGGAGAGCTGTATCTAGTGAATAAACCTTTGCACCAGTACAACTCCTTTTGCAGCAGGTTGTGTTTTTTTTCCTGTATTAAGCTCAATTTATCTTCCTATAAACTCTGACAAGCTTCCCTAGGGAAAAGCAACTAAGGAAAAGACAGCTTCACAGCATGATGTTTCCACCACTATGTATCTTGGCCGTTGCAGTGTACTTAGGATGATCTGCAGCGTTAGCTTACTGTCGTGTTTTTTTTTTTTTGCCAAATTTTGC